>JACXGK010004474.1:0-38020 GCA_016801125.1 Novumbra hubbsi
AGAGAGACATAGCTAGCCTAAATAACCCTAACCCTGCGTAACATAACACAGAGAGACATAGCTAGCCTAAATAACCCTAACCCTGTGTAACATATCACAGAGAGACATAGCTAGCCTAAATAACCCTAACCCTGCGTAACATATCACAGAGAGAGACATAGCTAGCCTAAATAACCCTATCCCTGACCCTGCGTAACATATCACAGAGAGAGACATAGCTAGCCTAAATAACCCTAACCCTGCGTAACATAACACAGAGAGACATAGCTAGCCTAAATAACCCTAACCCTGCGTAACATAACACAGAGAGACATAGCTAGCCTAAATAGAGAACTCTTAACACAATGAACAGTGCCTTGTCATGCAGTCATTACCCAGTTCTTGTTTGCGCTGAAATAGGATATTCTCAGGTCTGTTCACCCGCAGGTAACTCAGTTCTGGTTATTGTCCCCTTAGGGGTCAAACACACACACACACACACACACACACACACAGTGTTACCACTGACATCCCCCCCATTTCAACAAGCTGCATATTGCTGTACTTGGGCTTCCTCTCTGCTATTGTAATGAAGTGCTGACTGACAAGCTGGAGAAATGGAGATAACATAGTTGATTATCGAGAAGACCACTCTTCTCTCCTCTTCTCAAACTCCTTTTCACGCTCTCTTGTTCTCACCTATCTTCCTCTGTCCCCATCTGTGGGTATCCTCTAAACCCCTACTCATTTTACATTCTCTCTCTGCCCTTTCAGCTGGCCCTCTTTCTACCGTCTAATTAATATGGCCACTCCTAAGCATGGCCGAGCCCAGTCCTTTCCTTACCCCGTGCTCTTGGGGACTTCCACAGAAAACCGCCTTAGACATTAGGTCTGTTATTCTCGAAGTGTGTGCTCTTCTCTTACAACAATTACACATATTTGGGAAGTTTGTAAGCAGACAAGGTTTCATTGATACTCTACTTTGGTGCCAAGGCCTGAGGTAGAGTGGTACAGGGCAAACATATGGCTTAAATAGGCACAACAGGAGAGGTTTCAACCTTTTGAGGGCTCTGTCGCTGTTTGCTGCTGGACCTACTGAGAGATTTTGGCGTAATACTTTTTTAATTACATTTTTTTTCACCCACACGTATTGAGACACAGATTTTTTTTCTTTTGGCTCTGTACTTATTTTAGTTTTTAATATCTAACCGTTACCATAAGTATTTGTGTTCATACGTCATACATTAACGTCAACGATAATGTAGCAGTTGATGTCCGTCACAACTGCCACAGAGATCAGTTATATTTCGGTTGTTCTGCTCTTCCAGGGATTCTGATGGGAGGCTTCATTAAGATCATCGAGTTCCAGGAGCTGGCCAACTGGAAGGTACACGCCTCCTTTTTTACCTCCTAATGTTTGCTCTCGTTGTGATGAATGGTGAACGTCTTGCATAAGGATTTTTGCGTTCCTGGAATAGTGTTTAGTTTATTTGAATCTCCGTCAGCTCCTGCCAAAGTGGCAACTACTCTTCCTGGGGTCTGGCCTGTGGAACAGCGTGTTATATTCTCATGTGTGGAAAGTATTTAATCGCCACTAAAACGCTCACTTAAATGTTTAAACAGACCTGATGTTTAATCCTGTCGTGTTTTGTGGTGAACTGTCGGCATCCAAGAGGTTTATTGCAAAAATACTGTAGAAATCATGTTGAAATTGTTTCTAACCGCTAGCTATAATCTAAGCCCATTGTGTAGTGAAAACCAATCTTGTGCAGACATGAACAGTTTCATGTCTGACACACCAATGTGTGTCAGTGACGCAACCTATATTAAGGCATCATTTTATTTTTTTCCCTCAATTGCGCCATTTTTGCTTCTCCCATTTGTTTGGGATCATCCTCTCCTTTCTCCTTCTGTCACGGCCCCCCTCTCACCCTCCCTGGTTCGCTTTGTTCTCTCTGCTCATCTCTCTGTTCTGGCTCTTTTATTCATGCTCCACACCCCTTCTCTCGCTTTTCCCCTCAATCTCTTTGAGCCATCTCTGTTCCTTTCGTTCTCACAGTCTTTAATTAACATTCCTTTTCCTCTGCCAACAAGTTAGTGAGTTGGGGGGAGTTAGAGGGAAAGGGGAGATTGGGAGAGGGTTTGATAGAGGGGGAAAGGGGTGTTGGGAGAGGGTTGGAGAGAGAGGGGTAAAGGGGTGATTGGAGTGGGTTGGAGAGAGAGGGGTAAAGGGGTGATGGAAGAGGGTTGGAGAGAGAGGGGGAAAGGGGTGATTCGGAGAGGGTTGGAGAGAGAGGGGGAGAGGGGTGATTGGAGTGGGTTGGAGAGAGAGGGGGAAAGGGGTGATTGGAGTGGGTTGGAGAGAGAGGGGTAAATGGGTGATGGGAGAGGGTTGGAGAGAGAGGGGGAAAGGGGTGATTGGAGTGGGTTGGAGAGAGAGGGGGAAAGGGGTGATTGGAGTGGGTTGGAGAGAGATGGAGACAGATTGAGGGAGAGAACCGGTCCCGTCAGGATTGTGTGAACACAGGGTGGCCATTGTTCCTGATTGACGGAGACCCCCAGGGTGCTGCTGACTCATCGGTCCCTGTAACCAGAGCCCCCTCCCCCATTTCGCCTCCCCCTCTCCGTGTCCTCCTGGTCCTTCAGAGCTGGTTCGCCACGTGTACATCGGGGCATTGGTTGAGAGAGGCCTTTGGAATGCCGCCTCTTTCTGTCTTAACCAATTGTAGCGTGTTTGTGAATCATGGGATGAACTCATACCATGTTGTCTGACAACCCTCCCCAGGAACTATTCCGCTAATTTCTCTATCAGTCTACTCTATCAGTCTACGTCCAGGGCCTACTCTACAAGTCTACGCCCAGGGCCTACTCTACCAGTCTACTCCCAGGGCCTACTCTATCAGTCTATGCCAGGGGCCTACTCTATCATGCCGAGAGCCTACCCTATCACGTCGAGGGCCTACTCTATCTCGCAGAGGGCCTACTCTATCTCGCAGAGGGCCTACTCTATCACGCCGAGGGCCTACTCTATCTTTCAGAGGGCCTACTCTATCTCGCCGAGGGCCTACTCCATCACGCCGAGGGCCTACTCTGTCTCGCCGAGGGCCTACTCTATCTCGCCGAGGGCCTACTCTATCTCGCCGAGGGCCTACTCTATCTCGCCGAGGGCCTACTCTATCTCGCCGAGGGCCTACTCTCTCACGCCGGGGGCCTACTCTATCACGCCGAGGGTCTACTCTGTCTACGCTAAGGGCGACAACCTCCCGGCACCCAGCTGATTGCCACACAATTTTTTGCCCCCCCAAGGATGTCTACATTTGTTCCTTTAACTTGCTTTCCTTTTGTTTCTCCAGTCCCTTCATTGTCCATTTCCCCCAACGTGCTTTATTTCCTGTGTTCTTGCTTGGCTGAGACAATGGAGAAAGTAAACTTCACACAAGGCGATGGATAATTCATGGCGTTTACATAGCCCTCACGCGTTCCCTGTGGCCCAAGCTCTTTAAAACCCTGTTAGGTTACTGTCGTGGAAAATCTAAAAGATGCAAGAACTTCAAAGGTTGTAAAATCAATTAGACTTAAATGAACGTCATCATAAAGCCGGGAAGTTTTTGCAGAAAAGACCAACGTACAACTTTAGAGCACACATATTTATACTATGTATTATCTTGTGTTGTTTAGATCATCCCTTTACGATAATTTCAGGGAATGAGTGAACCTATTGTTCAAATCATGAGCCACCTGGCCTTGAGAGATCGCAAAGGCCTGGGAAGAGTTTAAGGGAAGCAGAGTGATAAGATGGCAATTGAATGCTGTCCCAAAAAATAGGTTCAGAATCTTTCTGGTGAGAAATCATGAATGATGACCTCGTCTTTTATTGTTCTTTGTTTCCAAGTGTGCTTATACTAACACTCAGTGCATACTTGATTATATGAATGGATGTTGAGATGTTATCAAAAGATAGATGAATATATGTTTATCAATACCTGCAGTTTAATACATTTCCGGTTTATGAGTATATGACATCTTATGGATTACTAAAATATTACTTCTATAATGCCATGGTTACTTAATCGATTCCTTAGTGAATTCATTATGTGGATATGTGAAACCCCAAAATTCCCCTACATTACGCACATTAACTACATTATCCGCACACGGGTTCGCGCACGTGTGTATACACACTGATGCATGTGCTCTCAATGCGCCCTACATGGCTACCTGCGAGACCTAATAAAGTAGAAATATTCCAGACTGTTCAGACTGAGGGATGACGAGATGCGGTCTGGATAGCCAGGACCGGAGTGCCGGAGGCCCGAACCGCATCGGACTGGCAGAAGGATGTGTTGTCTGGCTGTTGCAAATTCAGGCAAATCACGCTGCGCATGCTTGTGCGCACTCCTTCGCCTCTCTACATATTCATGCCGTGGTTCAACATGTGCACGCATGTCTGCTGACCTACTATTGTAAGTCCACGTCAAAGCTAGCATGCATGGCTGCGTTCTGCTCTCCTGTTCATGAATATGCATTAGATTGACCTTTCACCTTCCGCCCATAGCCATTTATTTTATGGGGCAGGTAGACGTAGTCGCTGTGTTGCCTTGAAGCTCCGATGCAAGGTTTGTTCCCCTGCTCTGATCCAATGTCGGGACTGGGGATAGGGTAAACTGATGCTCAAATGTAACCTCAAACAACTGCGATTGCAGTAACATTTTACCTCAGACATTTGGCGTTTTAACAGGGCCAAAATCTCATGAGGACTAATCTTCACGGTGTACCGTTTAACCAGAATAGAACAGTGCTACTCTTTTGTAAAGTGCATAAAAGAATATTACTACAAAAAGCACTTTGGGTGGTCTTGTTGAGACAACTGGCAAAGTGCCCAATTCCGATCCAGAACAAAAAGCATATTCCAGTTTAAAAGTGTACTTACTCTTACAGTTGGTATTTTTCGCATATTAATCTACTGAACTGTCTTGTGTTATGAGATGAGGTTTTACCTTATAAGGCTACCTGTTTGCTCAGAAATAAGCCTTTGCCTGTCCAAGTTGCTCTTCAACCACAATTGCCATCTCATATTGTTCTTATATGGACCTTGTTGTAAATGAGTATAATGACATATAGACAAATTGTGTGACCTTTTGCTTACTGCATTGCATTTCTGATGTCATATAAATAATTTCTGATCGTGTAAAATGAGGAAAAAAGGAAGAAATATGAAAGGAAGAAAGAAAACATTCAATGCATAACTGCTATTGACTATTCATATGCAGATTTTTTTTCTTTTTGCCATTGTGGCAGTGTGCATTTTAGACATGAGCCCCCCCAGCACACAAACCCGGGAGATTGTTGAATGGCGAGAGTAAATGCTGTAATAGGAAACAGACTGCAGGCCTGGCCGGTAACTATTCCACCGCATGACCAACTGGATCTGACAACAGCAGCTCCCAGAGCTCTGGAATGGAGTCTCCCCTATTGCATTGGGCCCTATAGAGAATGAATCACAAAAAACATCTATTGTCATTGTGTCTCCAGCAAGAACATAGATGACAACGCCCTGCCACAACCGTGTAACACACTCGAAAGCCCCTTAAACACAGGAAGGCAATAATGTCACACGTCTTATGTTCGTTAGGTCGGCAGGTCATGACCAGTGTTCATACACACCGGCATATAGATGTTATCACACGGCATAATGCAACGGCATATGATTCCTACGCCTGATCTGGGAGTCAAGACATTTCAGCTCACGGCCAACAAAGATTTCATTATGTCTCTGAACAAGAATATCGAAGGGGAAATGGAGAACCAATGTGTGTATGTGTTAGTACATTTCTTTGGATATGCGTTGGGTGATTTGCTCGAGGGAGTTGGTCTTTCAATGTCTGCGCCTCCTGGGAGCACCACACATCATGCGGAGGTTAGATACTGGTCATATGGGTAGACGGATGAGTGTGAGCCTGGACGTTAAATGTCAGTGCAATTCATTTTCTGTGTAAAGGTAGCGTCGATGTATATTGTTGTATTATGTGGTAACCAAAAGCGTGCCAATTAATCCAAATGAATGTATATTTTAGATTGGTTAAAGAATCCCCCATTTGCCTTGAGGACAGTTTTGGAACACTTTTTCGACCGTGAAAGGCCTGGTTTATGCCAATGGTAACTAACGAAATGTATCCACTGCAGCAGAGGGAACTCTGGGTCTTCCTTTCCTGTGGTGGCTGTCATGGGAATCGGTTTTATCATGGCGCTTGTGGGTTGTTGTGTCTGCACTTGAAGAAACGTATTTACAACTCGACTGATCATACTTAGTTCAGATGTCTTCACGACTCTATTTGTAAAATAGTAAAAAAATAAAGATACGCCCTTGAATGTAGGTTTGTCCAAATCTCCGCACACAGACCACAAAGCATTCAGGCCATACAATAAAGTAATGGCAGATTACTACAAGCCTGGTGCACAGTAAGCCAAAGGGTACTGCTAGCACATGCACACAAGGAACTTTTGGTAAATGATGATTATATAATGCCTTGAGGTGAACCTGAAGATGTGTATTGGGATGAGTACCAACTCCACATTGAGAATGTGTGCCGTGAGAGTAGCATTCCTGAAACTGATGGTACGGATGTGCCTGGTGCGATGGGAAGCTGCTTTCCTGGACAGGCCCTCGCTTTTCCTTTCACCCATCCTCTGTTCATGTTATGACATCTCTCACCGATGTGTGCAGTTGCCTGAAATAACAGAAACATTTAAAGTATTTTCCAAGAGAGGACTGTGTGTTAACCAGCCCCCCCCCCCCCTCCAATAGGAAGAGGAGATGTTTCGTCCCAATATGTTCTTTCTTCTTCTGCTGCCACCCATCATCTTCGAATCAGGATACTCTCTACACAAGGTACGTGTAGGAGTTTTCTGTATGTGGCTTCCCTTTTTATTTCAGTGTTTGGTTCTCATCTCTCCACATCTTTTCTGTTCCCATCACCAGGGTAACTTCTTCCAAAACATTGGTTCCATCACGCTGTTTGCGGTCATAGGGACGGCCATCTCTGCCTTCATCGTGGGAGGAGGGATCTATTTCCTAGGACAAGTGAGGCTTCTAGAACCCCCATCATTCCACATACTATTTAGAATGTCGAGTATGCTAGTTTAGTTAAGCTATGATAGTGCTGTTCCAAAACAGGTCTTTAACAAAATGTCCTGTTTGGCATAGCACTGAACAGGTGTTTACAAAGTCCTAGGTAGCAACATAGGTTTGGTCAGATTTTTCCCGTCAGCCAAAACCTTTATCGACATTGACAGAATGACAGTATGTGTGCCGTTTTTGTGACATTGCTGTTGCAATGTTGCTACTGTCTGTGAGAATTATTACGTAACCTGTTACAAAACAACCACAAAACATTTGTTGATTTTGATCAATGATTGGGACATGCATACATCCTCTCTATTGTTCTGAAATGTTGCGATATACGTATTAAACATGGGAGTAGATACTGGCAGAAATTGATCTCAGCCAATATTTGTTTTACATCTCTTTCAATTTCTTTCTCTGTTGCTGTTTCTCATGGAATACAGTACTGTTCATTGAAATCATAAATACTAGTTAAGTATTATTTATTAAAATGCTAATAATGAAACGATAGAAATAAAAGCTTTAGAAAGTTACCAATGGATATAGAAATATACAGTATAATAATTAATATGGACACTAAACATTAAAAGGTAGTTAATATTAAATATTTCACATTCCCCATACTTGGGTTTGTATATTGTGGTGTTAAATGATTTTTCCCATGAAATATACCTGTAATTACTAAAATGAATGACACCACCACTGTTTATTTGCTGTGATGTCACTACTAATACTATCAAGACTTTTGATATATCTTCATACTACAACTACTACTTCTATTGTTAATGTAATTACTACCATTAATATATCAACCTAGTAATACTACTACGTTGAAAACAAAATGTCTACCTACCAATACTATTATTACTATTACCAATATTATCATTAATATGACTATCTCTACCATCTAATACTACTGTAAGTATTACCACTAATGTCATTACTACCATGAATATCTCTACATACTAATGCTACTGTTAGTATTACCCCTCTGCAATAGTTTATTTTGTAATGTGCTTGTGGTTGCGGAGTAGTAGATCTCGTATAAAAAAAATAATGTCAAAGCCTTTTTTGCACCAAGGGTTTGAGTCAAATTTACACAAAAGGAAATGATTGATACAGGTTGCAATTTTCAGGAGTGTGCAATGGTGTGTCGAAAGTGTGTTGTTCTGTTTGGGACCCATCTATATGTATTATTTAGATTAACCAATAGAGAAAACTCTGAAGTCTACAGTGAAAGTTTAATCCAAAATACTTTCTTTCAGGCTGATGTAATCTACAAGATGAGTATGACAGACAGGTAAGGAATTTACTTATGTATTAGTTACTGGCTGCAGTATCGCTTATGCCACAAAAGTTTATAGTTCAAGTTTATAAAAAAAGCTGACATTTTCCTAATTTCCTGGAATTTAGGAAGGGGTGTGCCTTTTTGATGAGGAACCTAAGAATGTAACTTTTTTTGTTAAGAGTTCACTAACTGTAACTGCAATCATTTTTGTGTGCTTGCATCAGTCAGTGTCACACTCACTTTTCTGCTTTTTGTTTTGTTTTTTTCTATAGTTTTCTATTTTCTTTTGGGATACGTGTTATTTACTTTCCCCTTATTGTTTTGGCCATTACAACCCTGTCCACCAACTAGGGTCCCATTTCCCAGAGTCATCACAGCGTGAAGATCATTGTTTAAACAAATTATTGCCATCTATCTGCCTTCAATGGCTGAGATGTTTCCTGAAATATTTGCTTAGTTTGTCGGTGCCTGACCTCTGAAAAACCTGAACATTTGCACTTTTTCCATACCAGGCGTTCTTGCCCTTTACAGCTAATTACCACTGATGGTCTTTGCTCAAGACGTTTTCCAAATATTTAGGGTAAAGAATGAATTCTTTAAAACAAACATACACTGCTCAAACAAATGAACCTGACACCTAAAATGTATTCAAGATATTTGTTACAAAGTTTTTGAGAATGACAGAAATATGATTTTTTTTCAAAGTCTGCTAAGACAAGAGGCTAAGACATTTGGTGGATGACCTGGTATCAAGAAGGGCAGCAAAGAAGCCACTTCTCTCCATGAAAAATATCAGGGAGAGACTGATATTCTACAAAATATACTGGGGTTGGACTGCTGAGGACTGGGGTTAAGTCAGTTTCTCTGAATCCTCTTTCCGAATGTTTGGGGCTTCAGGAAAAATGCTTGTCCGGAGATCAGTCCTGTGTCATGCCAACAGTATAGCATATTGAGACCATTCATGTGTGGGGTTGCTTCTCAGCCAAGGGAGTGGGCTCACTCACAATTTTGCCTAAGAACACAGCCATGAATAAAGAATGGTACCAAAACATCCTCAGAGAGCAACTTCCAACCTTTTCCAGCATGATGGAACAGCTGGCCGGTAGGCAAAAGTGATAACTAAGTGATTTGGGGAACAAAACTTCAAAAGGTTGGCCAGGAAACTCCCCTGACCTTAATCTCATTGAGAACTTGTGGTAAATCATCAAGAGGTGGATGGACAAAAAAAAACACACATTCTGACAAACCCATTCTTGCATAATCATTGATTATGCAAGAATGGGCTGCCTTCAGTAAGGACGTTATTTGACAGCATGTCAGGGCGAATTGCAAAGTTCTTGAAGCTCAACAATGCAAATATTTACTCTTTATTTACTCTTTGCATGTACATAATGTAATTGTCACCTGATTCAAATGATCAGCTCATTATGGTCCCCTGCATGGGCAACATCAGGTATGTCAGGGCAGGGAGAGATCTACAACATCCAGGGCAGGGGGGTGCCCAGGAGCAGGGTTGAGAACCACTGCCCTAAGGGATCTCCTTCCAGACCTGGATCAGGGCATCAGTGCGCTCCTGGACATGCTGTGGTGCTATTTGACGGAGTCGGATGCACACATACATGACATCCCAAAGGTATTTAAATGGATTCAGGCCTGGGGAATGTGAGGGCCAGTCAGTGTCAACCGATCATGCTGAACGATGTTGCAGGCAGCATAACGTTCACCATGGCGTCTCCAGACTCTTTCACGTGTCTCATGTGCTCAGTGTGAACCTGCTCTCATCTGTGAATGGGGCGCCCAGCTAATCGAGGTGCACAGTGCTGGGCTGTGAGCACAGGTCCCACTAGGACGTCAGGCCCTCATGCCACCCTCATGGAGTTCGTTTCTGATAGTTCGGTCAGAAACATGCACACCAGGAGCCCACTGGATGTCAATTTGTAGGGCTCTGGCAGTGCTCCTCCTAGTCCTGATTCTGGGTTGATGCCCTTCTACAGCCCTGTCCAGCTCTCCTTGTGTACCGGCCCATTTCCTCCATGCTCTTGAGACTGACACAGGAAAACGTGCGACGCATGTATGTTTGTGCCATCATGAAAGATCTGATTACCTGTGCAACCTGAATGGGCTGCAGGTATCGCCTCATGCTGCCAGTACTGACAAGGACACTAGCAAAAGGCAATACTGGAGAAGAATCAGTCCAAAAGAGTAAAGGGGACTAATTGTCTGTGCCAACTACCTGTTATTTATTGTTACACAATAAAGGACATGGCTGTGCTTCACATAAAACCTGAGTAGACTGCGTTAGGAAAAATTGTCCACGTTGACATTTCGATTTTAAACATTTTACAGTTTACTTTATCTGTTTTGCAGCTAAGATTCTCGTATGCAACGTATTTGCGATTTAGCACTTTAGGCTTATTATTGTTTGCAACAGGCGATAATGTCTCTCAGATCAATCTTCTTTTTTGAGGTACAATTTTAACGCAACAAGCTAGTCCGAGAGCAGTGCTGCTTTTCTTTCAAATCCTATTGCGATGGGTCAGGTACAATCTGCCAAAAAGGCTGAACAAATGTTGCAGTCAGGAAATGTCTTGTCTTTTCGCCTCCCTCAGCTTTGCATTCGGTTCTCTCATCTCGGCCGTGGACCCCGTAGCAACCATCGCCATCTTCAACGCCCTCAACGTGGACCCCGTCCTCAACATGCTGGTGTTTGGCGAGAGCATCCTCAACGACGCCGTCTCCATCGTGCTCACTAAGTACGTGTTCCTCCTGCTCGCTCCCCTCCTCATCTTCCCTGTGAATGTGCCCCCCCAGGGAACACCGTGTGCCTGGGAGATGTTAGCATGATTAGCGTCTTCCTTCGAGTTAGCGCTGTGGGAGCTTCGCCTCTGCTCTCTTCTTTAATGTAATTTTAGCTGCCATTCCCCATCGTGGGCTGGTTGGTCTTCTCCAGACCTTTGACCTACTGACCTGTTCTACTTTCTTTTGTCTCTGTGTAGGTGCGTGTGTATGTGTGTGTTGGTTGGCCTTAAGGTGTCGGTCCTACAGCGTAATCACCATAAACATGGTTATTATACAAATTAAGGATTTATTGCGGTTATTGGCTGGTCCATAATGCTGTTAGGAATGATAAACATGTGGTTTATATCATCCAGAAGTGAAATGACCCATTTAATAAATACAATTGTTATGTAATATGCGTTTCCCAAAACCGTCACACAAGCTCTGTGTTCAGTTTTGGAAACCAGAGCCTTGGAGTGAAGCAGTTCTTTGTCAGCCATTGTTGCCGCTGTTGTGTGACATGAGAAGAAGCAGGCGTCATTTTAGTCATTCGTTGGCAGAGGCGTGTTTCACAGACTGTCACTAGTCAGCTGTTTGATAAACCACCGCACCATCAGTACTTGTCAGACCGGTTCAGCGGAAACCGCCTGTTCCAGCCAGCATTCTAGTCTCTTTATATTTATTACAACCACGGTACTTTGACGTGTCTCCCCACTCAGGTGAACGGTTAATCAGTCAAAAGCCTAAAAACCCAAAGAGCAAGCAACAGTGTTTAAGCACAGTAGGAAGAAGGAAGGAGAACTCCTTAAAGGGGCTGAAATTGAATGAATAAACTTAGAGAGAAACCAGGCTTGGAAGGGTGACCAGTCCTCTTCTGACTGTGCTGGGAGAACATTTCAAGAGTACGAGATGTAATAATTAATAAATGCATGTGGGCTGTGTCCAAAAACCTAATCCAGGTCCGAAGCATGACCCGATGGACAAGGACAGGGACAACGAGTGAGGGAATAGTCAGCAGAGTGGCAGCTCGACTCGTTAGGCATGATCTTGATCTGCAACACCACTATAGGGGCTTTAGACAGGGACTGAAACAAGTCTTTCGAGTCTGGCACTCTGGAGGTGTGGGGCCAACACCTCATGTCCTCCAAAGAGAGTCAAAACAGGGAATGAGACAAGGAATATTTAGAGTGTGCATTCCTGAGATGGATAAGGAATAACAATAGAGAAGGAGGACTGGACCTACTCCCGCGGCACTATAATATAGCAGAATAAAACCTTAGGACTGAGACAGTGTCCAGTGAGGAAGACATTCCATTCCAAGAACCAACCAATGGGACACCAACCAACCGTAACCACCCAGAATTGGCTCTAATTGCTTGAGTAATGTATTTGTTTTTCCATTTCCTGATATCTGAAACGCATGCCTCCAAAGTAACACGTTTTGTGGCTTTTCCATGCTTTATCGAGATATACAATTGTGTCGCCAGCATAACTGTGAAAATAGACGTTGTAGTTCCAAATGACATCACCCAGAAGGCAGCATTTATAACATCAAAACATACCTTTGTTCGGTCAGAGGACATACCATCCACAAATACAAACTGATATATTTCAGGTAAATAAGATTTTAACCAGGCTAAAACGTGTCTGCCTAGCCAAATATGTGTTGTTATCTCTCCAAGTGAAGGGAGTGATCAATATTGTCAAAGGCAGCACTAAGTACAAGAAGCTACAGGATGGGGAATTTTTGTCTGAGGCCATTAGACGGCCATTAGATGTATTAACTTCACAAGTGCAGTCTCAGTGTTATGATGGGATCTGAAACAGGATTGAAGCTTCGCACAAATGTTATTTGTCTTCAGGAAGGCATTTAGTTGTTTGAGGAAAATTAGGTTTGATATCGGCCTATAATTGTTTAATATTTCTGGATACAGATTAGATGTTTTGCAGAAGAAGGCTTCAGTAATTTGTTTTCTAATGGTGATAATCTTCTCATCAAAGAAGTTAATGTATTTATTAATGCTGATGTGAAGACCCATCATTGCTTTTTCATTAACTTTGCAACTCTATCAAGGAAAAATACAATACAGTGTAGGCTGTGCATTAGTGAGAGTGTTTCAACAACAAACCCTTCTTGTTTTTTGTGATGCAGCCAAATCTGAAGTATTTTGCAGTGTTAAACTAAACAGTTTGTCAGGTGGCCAGGTAGGTAACAGCTAGTAGCATACAGCATGTAAACAATCCCACACTCAAAAGCTATGGGAATGACTGTGATCATACCTTCATAATATGTCTATAGCATGACTGAGATTGTAGGGTTAGTTTAAGCCATTTACAATTTTGGAAAGGGAAGAGACACCAGAGAGCTGTTTGAGAAGGACTGCAAAGTTTTTACAGGTCATACAATAACTCTGTTTATTGGCCTAAAACCACTAAAGAAACCCCCCTACATGGTTGCTGAATGCGTTTCTGTCACTCCCTAACTTACCACGGATGAGTAATGCGGGGGGAGTCCCAGGCTAGATGTTCGTTCATTCCATCGCTGACGTTCGTGTGAAGGGAAACTGGATGGGTTTATAGTTCTTTAGTGGATTTGATTCTGTGTGTCTCCAGCTTTAGTCTCTTCTTTGTACCTCTTAATGGCAATGGACCTTTGACAGTGCATGCTTAATCGCAAACCGCTAGCAGATGGTATTTATGGTGCTGCGTGACCGCCCTCTAGAGAGAAACCATATTAGTGCATGTTGGATGAACCAGGGGTCCACCCCTCGAAAACCAGTGTATGCGTTTTCTTATATCAGTCCATGATTGCAGGGCTACAATATAAACCAGCACTTCCGGGCCTGAGGCAAGTATGTCTATAGAATTCATGTTTGTGAGAGTAGAGAGGTAGTAGTCCACATTGGTCAAATATAATGGCCCAGGCTTGCTAGTCTTTTTATATTGGATAAATGTTGTCTTTATTTGAATGTACTATTTTATTATTATTTACTTGCACAAAACCAAATTAAACTCAGTATGCCAAGCATCCCCAGATGAGGATACGTTGTAAGATGGTTTTCCGTGTTTTGTTATTCTATTGTCTTGTATTTTTATTTGTCTTGTATATAGGTTTTATTTTCATAAATATGATGTACTTTATCAATGTGTTTTTTTGTGTTGAACTGTTCTTTGGCTTTATTGTCAATTCAATTGAGACCTTGTTCTCAACTGACTAAATGACAATGAAGCAAACAAATGAAACCACTATTATTATTATTATAATAATAATAAACTATTATTAACTTGTTGTTTTCCCCGTTTTTCTGTTTTGTTGTCGTACGCAGTACGGCGGAAGGATTTGCCCGTGATGACAACTCCATGGTAACTGGCTGGCAGACGTTCCTCCAGGCGCTGGGATACTTTCTCAAGATGTTCTTCGGCTCTGCTGCTCTTGGAACCCTCACCGGACTCATCTCTGCCATTGTATCCTCTTTGTTTTTGTCTGTGTGTGTGTGTGTGTGTGTGCACATGTTCATGTTCTATGTGCTTGCGTGTGCATGTGATTGAGTGTTCTAGGTAATATCTTAATATAACATAATTTCTTTTACAATTTTTAAACATTTTTGACATTCATTACTGGAGTTCTCAAACTTCTCTTTTGGACCTTAAGCTCTTTATAACCGTAAGTGATACTATGTGTTTAATAATTTCCAACAAAGGCACCTCTCGTTTATCCTGTCAGCTAATCATTAAGCCATTGACTTTCTGAATCATGGATAAGCTGGTTAAGAGCTACTGTTACATTCTCCAACATTGGGGGTCCCAATTAGACTTACAAATAAAGGGTCCATTTCCACATTGCTAGATGAGGTAAGCACCTGTCCGTCAGTAAATCCAGTTCCAATTATGTATCCATATGACCCTTGACCCTTTCGCTAGTGCCTAAAACACTTTGACCTGAGGAAGACCCCGTCTTTAGAGTTTGGCATGATGATAATCTTTGCCTACCTTCCCTATGGCTTGGCAGAGGGCATCAAACTGTCCGGTGAGTCCCCCCGAAATCACACAGTGGTCGCGGCTTCAGCAACTAGTGGGTAACCAAAAAGTCGCTGGATTGAATCCTAGAGCTGGCAAGGTGGAAAAAATATATAGTTCTGTCCTTGAGCAAGACATTTGACCCTAACCCTGCTCCTCCAACTTGGTCCTTCATAGAGCGTTTGGGTTAAGTGACCGAATTGTCAAAGCGATGACTTGTTGGATGTGGTTGCTGAATGTCCCCGCTACCCGTCTGTGCAGGGATCATGGCCATCCTGTTTTCGGGGATCGTGATGTCACACTACACCCATCACAACCTGTCGCCCGTCACCCAGATCCTGATGCAGCAGACGCTCCGCACCATGGCCTTCATGTGTGGTCAGCTCCTCTCCGCCGCGCCAGGCTTTACCGCGCCTTGCTAACGACGTGACACGCGTGCTGGGGCTTGTTTAATGTGTTGTTGTTTACTTCTGTCTTGTCCACAGAAACGTGCGTGTTCGCCTTCCTGGGTCTCTCAATCTTCAGCTTTCCTCACAAGTTCGAGCTGTCCTTTGTTATCTGGTGTATAGTAAGTACTTTCAGTCTGCCGTGTCAACATTCAGCTTAGCATTCTATACTGCGCGATAACATGTCTGCATGAGTCGTCCTTACATTGAGCCTTAGCATTAGCGATCTGTAGCACAATGAGTTAGCGCGATCAAGTAGTCCTAACCTCTGGGCACATACAGCCTAGCGTTAGCAGTCCATGCTTTACTAGGTGTGAGCGGCTAATGCTAATTGGGCACTAAGGGCTGTGGCACTTGGCCGATATGCCCCGGCTTGGAGCCCCTGGAAACATTTCCAAATGCGTTTCCCCCCCCACTCTCCAGGTGCTGGTGTTAGTGGGTCGTGCCGTGAACATCTTTCCTCTCTCTGTTCTGCTCAATGTCTTCAGAGACCACAAGATCACCCCTAAGATGATGTTCATCATGTGGTTCAGTGGTAAAGACACCTGCCTGCTATTGTTTCTACTGAATACATTGTGTTGGATTCTACTTTCGTTTCATTTGTCCATGCGTTTATTATTTCCTGATGACCTTTTGCCCAGTCTAACCTCGACCTTAACGACCTCCTTTACCATTGCACGTGTCTCTGCTGTTAGGCCTGCGAGGTGCCATCCCCTACGCCCTGAGCCTTCATCTGGGGCTGGAGCCCATCGAAAAGCGCCAGTTAATTGGCACCACCACCATCATCATCGTCCTCTTCACCATCCTCCTCCTCGGCAGCGGGACGATGCCTCTTATCCGCATCATGGACAACGAGGAGAGCCAGTCCCGACGCAGGAACAAGAAGGACGTCAACCTCAGCAAGACCCAGAAAATGGTAAGTACATTGAAAAAAAAAAACATTTAAAGGAGGGTTAGGTTTAGGTTAAAGACGTCTGTTATCATGAATTAAACTTGGCCCTTCCTTATGGATTTCATAAGGCCACAAACAGCTTACTAAAAAGGTTTGGATCAGATGAACTAGCGGTGCGACACATCAGTACAACACATCTCCTCTGCATAAGGATTAACAGTCTGTTGTTTCAAACTTACTGGCTGTACGAAGTCGCTGGATATTGGCGTTAAGAGGAAAACGCTCTTATGCAAGTCAATGACTATAATTGGGAACGCCCCCACGTGCTTAGTAACTATGCAGACAGTGGCACGCCTGTCCCTTAATCAGCTTCCAGGAGCAGATCCTTATGTCATGGGACTGTGCATTATCACGCTGAAACGCTGTTGGTGGAGACTGACGACACAGTAGGGGATCTGTGCATTCACATTGATGTTGGTAACACTGTCTGTCCCTTATGCCTGCTCGTAACATCCCCTCACCTAGGTCACCGTGTACACGCTGTCTGTCCCTTATGCCTGCTCGTAACATCCCCTCACCTAGGTCACCGTGTACACGCTGTCTGTCCCTTATGCCTGCTCGTAACATCCCCTCACTTAGGTCACCGTGTACACGCTGTCTGTCCCTTATGCCTGCTCGTAACATCCCCTCACCTAGGTCACCGTGTACACGCTGTCTGTCCATTATGCCTGCTCGTAACATCCCCTCACCTAGGTCATTGTGTACACGCTGTCTGTCCCTTATGCCTGCTCGTAACATCCCCTCACCTAGGTCACCGTGTACACGCTGTCTGTCCCTTATGCCTGCTCGTAATATCCCCTCACCTAGGTCACCGTGTACACGCTGTCTGTCCTTTATGCCTGCTTGTAACATTCCCTTACCTAGGTCACCGTGTACACGCTGTCTGTCCCTTATGCCTGCTCGTAACATCCCCTCACCTAGGTCGCCGTGTACACGCTGTCTTCCATTGGACTGGTACTGTGGAAACAGCGATTCTTCTGTGAGACATGCCAGTGGGCATTGAAGGTTTGTTCAAGTCGGTCATGACGTTGATCTGCGATCAGTTCAAGGCCCTAGAGAGAACAACATGTGGGTCAGCTTTCCCCAGATGTTTTCTGACAGGCAGGAAGGTGGGTGGTTGTGAGGCCAGTTGAATGGGATCCCAATCTCTCCAAAATGACAGTGGTGGTTTATGCTAGAGGAATGATCTGGCCACAGTTCTCTGGTGAACTCTTGCCACGACTGAAATGCCATCTGAAAATTACAGCATTATTTGTAGACAATCATCATTTATAGGGGCCATTGTAATTCCTTTGACACTTCTAAACTTGAACGAAACAAATAATATAAAATAAATCCCCAGCAAAGAATATAAAATAAATATAAAAGTGATAAATAATGTGTTATTTTTCCTTTAACAGTATGAGTAATGCATGTAGACATGGGTAAGCAGACCGTTGTTGCAACACACGCTGGCGTTCACTCTCATGCGGGACTTTTCCCTGTTCTGTTGCTTTGTCACTCAGCTGGAATCAGTCCTGTTGTCTCAGTGAGTGGGTCACTTCAAAGGCCTCCTTTGCTCTTGCATCAGAGACACGAAACCCGTGGACCTGGTTGTGTAAACGCGTTGCCGTCATAGAGATCTGCACTATTAGAATCACTCAGACCGTCAGGGCATTTCTCGCCTTTCTTCCCGTTTGCCTGTCCCTCTCTTTCCTGCTCTGTCACTTCCTCCCATTGCCTGGTTACTTCCTCCCTGGCCTCCCGCAATCCTGTTGTTCTTATCCTTATTTTGTCTTTCTCTCCCACCCCCTCCCTCTCTCTCCCCGTCAGGGTAATGCCTTAGAGTCAGAGCACCTCTCTGAGCTGACAGAAGAGGAGTATGAGGCTCAGATCTTTCAGAGACAGGACCTGAAGGGCTTCTTGTGGCTCGATGCCAAATACCTCAACCCCTTTTTCACACGACGACTCACGCAGGAGGTAAGGGACTTCAACGTGTGTGTGTGTATTTCAGAATGGTTTTTACTACACCACTGTAAGATAAGGGGTAGATTTAGGGACTCATTTTCCAGGTCCCCTCCATGACCAAACCTAACCTGTGAGTGTTCTTTGTGTGCCTTCTGTGGGTTTCAGGACCTCATGCACGGTCGGATCCAGATGAAAACTCTGACTAATAAGTGGTACGAGGAGGTCCGGCAGGGCCCGTCTGGTTCTGAGGATGAAGAAGACGAAGCTGAGCTACTCTGATATCCCCCCCCCACACACACACATACACACACCTAAAAGTGCCAACAAATGGGAGGTAGATGAACAAAGTGTGTGTGCCCTGGTTGTGGATGCAAGGACAGTAAAGGGAGGTTGAACATGCTTTTTTTCTTAGTGTTTATCATGACCTCTAAGGGCGTTCACACTCTGCTGCAACCCCTCCACCCCGAAGTTATTTTCTCTTTACCTGAGCCAATCCAGAACGCACTGCCTGTGATGTGTTGCCCAATCCAAGGGAAACCAGAGACGGCATTACCCCGTGCAATTATACCCGAGTAACTACAGTAATTGGTTTAGAAGGCTTTTCCAAGAGTCACTGTGTTACCCAGGGGAACGCCGTAACCGCAGTTGCAGCCTGTGTAACTGCGTATGAGATGACTGGGAGGGCCATGTCAAAAGAGGGTCGAAGGGAATCTGAATGGAATTCTTGTAACAAGTGTAATGCATCTTTAGCAAAGCAATATTAGTGCACTTTTTTTTACTACTGGACCCTTTTTATGTGCTTTTACATGTTCCCGTTACTTCATGTTCTGGTGACAATGTATGTAAACAGCTTATAAGCATAATTTCATGCATGAAATGAAGTTGAAATTTATATAGCTGCACACATGATTTGATTTCAAATTATTTCAAAAGGTCAACCAATCACATGTGAATAGCTTCTAAGCTTTTTTTTTCATATAATTATTTTGTTTAAAAGAGAATTCATGTCAATCATTTTATGATAGGGTTTAGGCACTAATGAATGTCTGGGTAATTGAGGACTGGTGAATGTTATATTTATTTGTCTTATATTTATTGGTTGATCTAATTGTATTTGTCAATGGGACATATGTTTATGCATATACTCCTGTTTCACTGGGCTGAAAAAAAGTAAATGATTAGGGAATGTGGTATATATATATTTTTTAAATACTTTACTTAAATACTATTTGAAAGTTACTGTATACGTGCATTAACAAAGCCTTGTTGTGGGTGATAAAATTGTTGTAGGGTTTAGTGATTCCTCAACCCTATACATGAAGACTTCAACATGAAATGCCTAGCCATTGGGGTCACAGTTGCGTTTGAACGATGTATTAATGTAGCTTGCCAGTTGATTCAAAGATGTTTCATGTTCAAAGATACATGGGTAAGTCTTTGACTTCACACAACTTAGTCTCTCTGATCCATCTAAGAGCTGCATAGCTTCTCTCCTGTACCCCAAGTTAAAATAAAAAAGCTGTCTAGTAATTTGAACAATACACCTTCATCTGTAGTTTGTGTGCTTTTCTTTGCTAATAAACTTGGAAGGCAGAGCTTTTCTAAAAGTTTTTTTTATAATTTACAATTCTGTGTTGGAGAGTTTCTCAGCTTGGACCCCTATTTGTTAAGACGTGAAATGTTGCCACACACATGATAACGGTTAACATGATTCTCGTCTCTCCTGGTTAGAGGAATCCAGTCTGAAGCCAGGTTGTCTTGACTACTGTTGCACCATGGGAGAAAAATAATGAACATGCCTTTTGCATCGTATTATCAACCTGACAGATGACATGGTGTTTGTATTGAATGGAGCTGGCATTTACCGCGGGACTAACATATGGTAGTAGATTTAGTTCGCTTGATCTCTCTCATAACATATGGCAACATGTATATAGCAACTATAGCTTGGGCTAATTAGCCCCAGTCTCTGTGGAGGAAGGATAAACTGTAATATGGGGAGTCTGCCTGACTAAGTACACAATATAATTTTTTAGAAAGGTTATAAAAGTTATGAATTTTTAGAAAGGTTGTGTTACAAGCCTGACCATGATTGGCAAAAGAAACTGGTCATTATGTGCGTCCTTCATGTTCATATGAAGGATGCTAATAAATGAGCACATTGTGTAATCCACAGATCCAAACACCCCACTTAGTTCCACTATAGTACCATGACTGGTTGTAGAAAACAATTCTGACCAGTAGAGGGAACTGTGTCCACAGGTTCCGCCCCAGCACAAGGTTGTGGAGGTGTCTGCTGTTGCCCGAAGTTGCATAGCCTGTGTACGGACATTGCATGGGAACCGTGTGAGCTGTCCCAAGTCCTGCAGCTTGATGAAGGCTGGAAATGTGCAGATCCGTATCAAGATGGTACCCCTCTTTTATTTTTCGCCAACCTTCACTTTGCTTTTTGCGGTTCCTTTTAGGAGATGTCATGTAATGAAATGCCGTGGAGCACTGACCTCCGTTGTACAGTTTCATATGGAACATGAATCTCATGCGACCTCCCAGCTGTCCAGGGTAGTTTGTCATGCTTATGGGGTGCCACAGGGAGTCTGTGTATGTTCCCACACACCTGGTCTCACCCACTCACACACTCATGCGTGCCACACTCTCCTTACCCTCGATGCTTATCACCCTCTGACCTTTTCAAGCCTTCCCGGAAATTAGTTCTCGATGGGTTTTTTCGATTCCATTTATTCTCTAATGCAAAAGACCCAACCTCCATTACTCAGGAACCCCACTGCACTGACACACAAACACGCACACAAACTCCTTGGTGTTCATAGAAGGGTTAGTTATGGATGTGGGGGTGGTTGATGGTGAGTGGAACACATGACTCCGCTGGTCCCTGTCATGTCAGACGGCACGTCAGGCCAGCCACTGTCTGCGTTGCTTCAGCGTCCATCTCTCCGCCCCAGGCCTGGGTCGAACGGGAGAACCTCGGCACCCACTGCCTGCTGTCAACCACGACCCGCTGTAATCCCCCCTGGGAAAGGCACGGCCGTTGCAAAATGAGCGATGAGCCTATTTCAAGGTCTCAGTGAGGGATGGTTTTGATGACGTTCGCGCTAACCGCATGGGTTACGAGCGTGTTTTTTCGTGCCACTTTATAGGACTCTGGACATTTTAGGACTGATCTGATACATGATAGCCTGTATGTGAGGATGGAATTTCAAATAGTAATGCGTGCAAGTGTTTGGCAAATGTCCCTCTAACAAAAACTCACACTTGCTCACGCCCTTATCTAGAACTCAGACTTATTGAGACACTATTACAACAGGCTCCCCAGGGTCTGACAAATGAGATTGTCCTGCAGCCGCATGAGCGCCTATGGAGCTGATCAATGCCGGATTGTGTCTAGAACAGGGGTGTTCAACCGCAGGTTGATACAACTAATCACGATCATGACAGGTCAATCATTTGAATGTTTTGTGTTCGTGTCGGGGTCTCTCTGGACTGTCAAGCTGATTAGCTGATCCCACCACTGTGTTCACCAGAGCCTAGGTGAATGGGGTTGTGGTCCAGTGAAGATGGACGGCCGAGCTTCGCAAGACTTTTCACCTGAGTGGGCCCTGTCCAGCTGGGTTGGGTTGGGCTAATGAGGGCTCCAGTGTGCTATGTTGCCATCTGGACATTCAGAAGTCTTTTTTTCAAGGGGACAGGGTGCCAACACACATTCCACCTCAGGCTATTTTATTGATTAGGAGTGTAAATCCACCAGCCTGCTAAATGTGAAGCAGACCAGAGAACAGCCTATCTGCACAACTGCAAGAAGACGGAGAAACTTCTCAGGAAAACTCATAAAACTCCCCACACACTACATCATCTCATCTGTGGACCTACACCACCACACTAAAGAAAACTCATAAAGCTCCCCACACACGACCACATCTCATCTGTAGACCTCCACACTAAAGAAAACGCACCTCCAGACCATCACTCAGCCTTTGACCCCTGAATGTTCACCGGGCCCATGCTCAGTCTGCTCTCTTCCAGCGGGTTCACGTCCGTCCGTGCATGTGGACTCAGACATGGCATTTCGGTTCTAGCCCCATACTGTTTCTGAGCAGAATACCAAACTTGGTCTTTGAGGAGGGTTGTAAAGGTGTGTTGGTTTGGGAAGGGATGCGGGGTTCTGATGTAGTTTCTCACCGTCACACTGCTTCTAGCCGTCCTGTTCCAGCGGTCATATCGCCCGCCCGGCCAGCATTCGTCTGTCTCTGTGTTTTTTGAATGTCCGCATCTTCTTGGCTGGTCTCGGCTCCCTGTGTGTTAGCTCTGATCACCAGCTAATTAAACTGTCTCTGGTGTGACTGGGAGGGTGGAGACTGGAGGCCTCCACTATGAGACGTGCGATTATACACAGAGTTCTGTTTGGTTGGTGCTTTTGGATTCCATTGACCGATTTGGCTCTCAACAAAATGCACAATGTGAAAATTACAGTAAAGATTTTAAACTTTAATATATTAAGTTCATCAAGATATGATGTATGATTTCCCTTAATTATTTTGAGTAGTGTATACAGTGTATATATTAACCTCAAAAAGACATGTAACACCCCTAAAGTACAAATAATGTTGCACTCTAGGTTTTTCATACAACTCATGTATAATTGGAGCATGCTTGACATATCACTCAGGAGGTTTATGTACAACCCTACAGACCATGCACAAAACTCTTCTACACATCAAAACATGGAGCTTCTTTTAAGTTTAATACGTTTTGTCAGTGCACAGACAAGTAAAAATCAGTGAAGGTTGAACGTGCACAGTCAACAAAGACAGCAGAAGACTTACATGTACACAGAGCACATGTACTTGATAGCACAATAACTTGCATTACCCCAAGCAGTTACAAGCAGTTACAAGCAAAGACAGCAGCAGATTGTTACATTTACACATGTATACAGAGTTTATTCCCCTGCTAGCACAGAACTTCCATTACCCAAAGCAGGTACAAGCAACGCAGAAACACAAATTCTCCAATAAATGTTTAAAATGGTCAACGGGGACAAGTTTGATCTGCAGACTGTTTCATAAGCTATGAGCATAACAGGAAAAAACAGTCACGCATAAATCAGAGAAATCTAAATTACCCACAGATAAACTTTTATTAAAAAATTAATTAGCGTAGATTGATGGCTGAAAACATTTAGTATTTAGTATTTATTGATTATAGATTGAATGTATAGCACAACACAATGTGGAGAAAGTGGAAGGGTCTGAATGACTTATATTTCTGGTTACATTCATTTGACTGTGAGGCTTCCTGTTGCCACGTGTATTTGTGGGTCCAGTTATGGGAGTCTCTCACCCTCTATTTCCATGACCTTTTTCTACTCTTTAACCCCAACCCCTTTCTCAATCTGACTCCCCTTTCCTTCCCCTGCTTCCTGTTTACCCTCCTCCATGTTATCCATGGATCTTCCAATCGCTTTGACAAACACACACACACAATGCTCTAATCTCAATGTGAATGCATTATTCACACAGATTTAGTCATGACTTCCTTTCTGGTGGAGCTAGATGGTGCTATTGCCTGAACGTATCTATTTTCTGAGGGTGGCTGACTGCAGATGAGATCTGACATGTTCAACAGACGCACTGTGTATGATGTGTTCCGCTAACCTGAGAAATACAGATGCCTCTGTAGATCCATCAAATCACATGCAGGCTTAGGGATGTGTAGATGAAGGGTATGAGGAAAGCACTTCACTAGGCTGTTCAGAAGAAGCATTTGAGACAGATATTACATGTGTTTCAGTCTTCTAACATCCCTGTCATGAAACACTGCCTTTTAACCGGACATCACTTACCTCTGCTCAGCACTTGCTACAGCTCAAGGCTCAGTGTGGGACTGCATGTGCATGCAAATGTCTGAGGTCGAGAGAGGGACCTGTTAGAAGAGATGTACCCTGCTGGACCCTGCACCCTTCTAGACCCTGCACCCTGCAGGACCCTGCACCCTTCTAGACCCTGCACCCTGCAGGACCCTGCACCCTTCTAGACCCTGCACCCTGCAGGACCCTGCACCCTTCTGGACCCTGCACCCTGCAGGACCCTGCACCCTGTTGGACCCTGCTGGCCCATGCACCCTGTTGGACCCTGCTGGCCCATGCACCCTGTTGGACCCTGCTGGCCCCTGCACCCTGCTGGACCCTGCACCCTGTTGGACCCTGCTGGCCCATGCACCCTGTTGGACCCTGCTGGCCCATGCACCCTGCTGGCCCATGCACCCTGTTGGACCCTGCTGGACCCTGCACCATGCTGGCAAGACCATGTGGCGATTAGAGCATGTCAGAAAATGTATACATGTCATTGTAAAAACTGCAATCATTCATCATTGGGTTACAATGAACTCACAGGGTATCATAGGGTTACGATGAACTCACAGAGTATCATAGGGTTACGATGAACTCACAAGGTATCATAGGGTTACGATAAACTCACAGGGAATCTTTGGGCTCACAACCCATTACCTCGCCAATGGCAGCCTTCTGATACATGGTGTTGGAGACAGAGTGGACAGCACAGTCCAGAGCACTGTGTTTCACCGTGGTTGATAGAAGCCTCCACAATCACACAGGGGTTTACCAAAACTGCACCAGAGGGGGTCACTGCCAGAGCCCTGTCAGTGTCCATCTGAGCTCCAGTCCGACCGCAGGGCATTAAGGTGAGATGCAACCCTGCATCTCAAGAAACGTAGAATGTGCTTACATTCATAACGAACATATCACAATGCTAGTATGTTTAACATCAACAAATCCCCAGGGCTAGATTTCCCCAAAAACTTGCTCTTTGAAGTTTCACTGTTATTTTGGTCATTAACGTTACTGATTTAAAATGTAAACCCTCTTGTTAAGACTAACATTCAAGGTTTACGGTTAAGGTTAGCCATCCCAGTGTGGAGGTTAGGTTTAGGATGATGACGATTGTTGCCTCTTTTCCCGACAACAACTAATCGAAGGTTACAACAAAAACCTCTCGTCCCCCTTTGCATTCATGTATTAACCGATGTAGGACACCTTTTAATCCACCTTTTAATCCAAGTTACTCAAATCTAGCCCTCAAAGCATGTTCCACTGCAACCCCCTAATCAAGGCCTTCTGTTCTTCCTCATCAATTTATTGTACTCACCTGGTGTTCCAGGTTCAAATAGGTCCCTGACAATGGGGTTGGAATGAAAAAATGGCTTGGTACTGGCTTTGAGGGACAGGTTTGAATACCACTGATGTAGGAGAAGGGATGAACTACTTAGTATAGTAATTCTGCCAACAGGCTTTCCCGTCGGTTTACCGCTATGCTCTGATGGGCTTTTTACAACTGAGAAGGAAAAAGATAGATGTTACTTTTTCTCCCGTCTGCCGTTCCGCAATGTGCAGCAGTGCGTCCCGCAGCAAGGAGCGGAAAGGAAAGCCTTTGTTGAGCACAGGGGCGCCTCCGCTCTCCCTGCCCGGCCGGCGCTTGTGTTTTAACAGGGGGTTTACGCAATAGTTGTAAATAGGCAGAATTCTTGAGATGCAGGGTTGCAACGAGGTCCGGCTGGGGATGGAGACTCCAAAGGGCATGGCATGTGACACGCACCAACCCACGGACACACTCACAGGCCTACAACCAAACCATCTGTGCCTTATCTCTGTTTATGTGCCACTGCATAGCTCTGTGCTTCAGGCTGCCAGGATTGCCCAGCCTGAGTGAGTCCAACGTGCGTCACTGTTCTACCACTAGTCACTGGAAATGTGTGCGTTGGTGCGTGTATCTACACCAGCCCAGTTGGATAGTGTGTGTGTGTGTGTGTGTGTGCATGTCAGAACAGAACACATCTGCTGCTGTTATTCTGCAACAGTGTGTATTCATATATGTGAATATTAATCGAGTTATTCTGCTATTGTCAAAGTATGCTTTGCGGAACACATTGTGCTTCTTCAGCCAAACCAGAACAAGAGAGGGTTGAACCGTTACGTCAGGACAGAGGGAAGAGAAGTAGATTGGATATGAGTGTGGGGGTGAGGAAACGCTAGACACGGCTAGAATCAGGAATGATGTAGGCCTAGCGTGGAATGAGGAATGATGTAGGCCTAGCGTGGAATCAGGAATGATGAAGGCCTAGCGTGGAATCAGGAATGATGTAGGCCTAGCGTGAAATCAGGAATGATGTAGGCCTAGCGTGGAACAATGTTTTAAGGTGCTGCACATTCACCATTGCAGCATGTGTTACAATATTGCCCACTGCTCTCTCAGCAAATAGAATATAAAGAAGAGGAGAGCTAACTTGGGATTGGAGGAGTGTTCAACGTGACACACTTTGACGTTGTTCTGAAGGAAATAAAAAGGGTCGTTGTTCTGAAGTAAATAACCAGGGTCGTACCACATTCATGGGCTTCTCCAAACATAAAAACATGCACTATCACTATGTGGGGTAGATTAGACCCATTCAGGTCACAGGCCCGTGGATGCTATCAGACACACACACACACATACGCTGGGCATCTCAGTCTGGATTTTATCTCTCAAGGGTGTAGGAAAACATAAACTTTTTAACTTCAGACAACATTCAAAAAGTTAATTAGGTGATAGTAAATATATGCAGTAGACAATGTCATTATGATAATGCTGGGTTTGCTGTAAGACAGATATAAGGGGACGTGTGTCTTCCAAAAAGATCCTACTGTGACTCGTCTGTCTACAGAATATTATCCCACATGGCTTGAGGGTTCATCAATGTGCTTTTTGAAAAAACACTAATGCCTCTCTAAATATGCGCCTTGCAATTCTCCCTTGAATTCCATTTCTGCCCAGTCTTTTTTTATTGTCTAATCATTACAGTGTCCTGCTGTTCTTTAGACGTTTAGTGTTTTGTGGAAATTTGGTGGGATGGACACTCCTATGAAGATTTAACACTGTTCCAAGTTTTCTCAATTTGAATATACAGTGGGGAGAACAAGTATTTGACACACTGCCGATTTTGCTGTTTTTCCTACTTACAAAGCATGTAGAGGTCTGTCATTTTTATCACACTTCTACTGTGAGAGATGAAATCAAAAATCAAAAATCCAGAAAATCACTATGTATGATTTTTATTAATTAATTAGCATTTTATTGCATAAAGATGAATGAAGTGTACGTCTAAACTGCAATGTGTTGAGTGAGTATACAAACATTAATTATATTTGTGTGAATATGATATGTCTTTCTCCCTATTTGCTAATGTTTACATGTTCCCACTTCCTTTTTATCATTATTTATTCTCTATTGCTTTGATTCCCTGTTTGGTTGGATATTTTTTTTTCTAAAGGGAACTCTTTGAAGGTCTCCCAAAGGCCCTCATTAGCACAGGCTTTGTCAGACACAGCACATCACAAAGGTCTTATGGAAATACCCATGCATCTAATAGGCAGGCAATGAGAGAGGGATGGAACCAGAGAGTGGAAGGACAAGGCAGAGTGAGACGGAGAAAGAGATGAACAAGCAGATTAAGTGTGGGCCAAAGAGGGCGGGGACCAAGAGAAGGGAGAAAGAGAGGGCGGAGACCAGGAGAAGGGAGAAAGAGAGGGCGGGACCAGGAGAAGGGAGAAAGAGAGGGCGGAGACCAGGAGAAGGGAGAAATAGAGGGCAGAGACCAGGACAAGGGAGAAAGAGAGGGCGGGACCAGGAGAAAGAGAGGGCGGAGACCAGGAGAAAGGAGAAAGAGAGGGCTGGACCAGGAGAAGGGAGAAATAGAGGGCGGAGAACAGGAGAAAGGAGAAAGAGAGGGCGGGACCAGGAGAAGGGAGAAATAGAGGGCGGAGACCAGGAGAAAGGAGAAAGAGAGGGCGGGACCACGAGAAAGAGAGGGCGGGACCAGGAGAAGGGAGAAATGCAATGAAAAAAACTATCATAATTAAATTATAAATAAAAAATGTAATCCAATACAGGAGAGCGAACGAAGGAAAAAACTACATGTACAAGGTGCCCAGACTGAGTATACAGGAGAACAAAGTAAGTCCTTGAACACTCTTCTGATCTCAAGAAGAGCATCTCGAGAGTGAGATAAAGCGATACGTTTGGAATGTAATGTAGGACTCAGATAGGATAATGGACAAAAACGTCTGCTCGACTCCCACTGAGAATGAAAACCACCAATAAAATATCCACTTGCCAGGGCAACCATGCACTTGATTGGTGGGAATAGAAGGGTTAGTTAAAAGAACGACGCAGATGACAAATAATGTTGTAAAGGGGATGAGAAGAGATAAATTGGGAGAAAGAAAACAAATAAACGAGGGAAACTGTAGAATGGCAAGGATATAGGGAGTGTTTGGGTTGATTGGCAGCATATAAAATTATGTTATTGACCAATCACACATCTTTTCAGATGCGATCTTTTTTAGAGCTGATCTGGTTGGTCAAAAGACTGATACAAAATATTAGAATTGGGCCATGTAAACACATTCAAAGAGGAAGATAATAGGCCAAGTGAATGATTAAAATGAAATCCATCACAGTTTTCAGAAAAATCTACTTTTCCAACTGCGTTTGTCCTACACACAATTTGTGCAATATTCCATTAATAGTACCTACAACACACCAGTCTCAAAGAAAAGCCATATCTCAGACTGGCAAATAAAATGAAATGATTCTGATGGTCAGAACATCAAAGACCCTGAACTGAGGAAGATTGGAAAACGTGGTATAGACAAAACAAATCTTATGTTTATGGTGTTTGGATCACATAGAAAATCTAATATATAGTTACTAATATATACTAATAATATAATAGCAATTTATTTATTGTTTTGCTCTATTTCCTGTTCAAACTCATTTAATGGAAAACAAGGATCAAAATGTTCTATTACTCGTAGCAAACCATACACTATTTGAGCTATTGTGTAAAAGCCACCACCCAAGCTTCACTCTAACCACATTTATGCCCAAAGAACTGCCACAGGATAAGACCTTGAAAAAGCTTATGTGTGATTCAGGTTTGGATCAAATTCCTGGACACCCAGAGGGGCCTCCAGATGGAGGAGCTGACGAGTTTCATATAGTAACAGGGTAGTTATTCTACCTGATGCCCCACAAACTTCAAAAGCACAAGGGGAGTTGGGGTGACTATGACCAAAGACCAGCAGCGTTCTACTTACTTTTTCATGGGTTACGAATATATGGACCCAATTTTTGTGGACATTTTCTTTCCACCGTTCTTAAACTTTAGTTCTGCGCCTGTTGAACTAATGTGGGAAGCATTGAAACATTTCTGCACACTTCCAGGCAGAAGTTTAATAGTTGAGCATGAATTCGACTGAACCATATTCAGAACACTGATGCAGACAAAGCTCAACTGTAAAGGAAATATGCAAACGTTTTTCTGTCTTTCCAGTGTTGCATTTTGGTTTCCAGCCCCTTGACCTTTTCAGTTTGGGCATCAGGAGAGTATATGAATGAATCTGCCTTTTGAGGACCTCTAATGCATTTTTATCTCATGCTAAGTTGTGCACCGGGGCCTCACACTCCTCTTTCTATTCTGTTTTGAGACATTTTTGTGCTGTTCTGTTCGTGGAGTAGTACACATATATGAGATCTTACATTTTCTGGAATTTTCTTGCTTGGAATAGCCTTACTTACTAAGTTTCAGAAGAAAGTTCTGTTGTTTCGGATCATTTTGAGCCTATAATCAAAACAAATCCGAAGTTTTAATTGTTTTTGAGCTGTTTTCAGCTGTGCTAACATAATTGCAAACGTTTTTTAAATGATCAATTAGCGCTTTAAGATGATGAACTTAGTAAACACAATGTGTCATTGGAACACAGGACTGCCGGTTCTTGATAATGGGCCTCTGTACGTCTATGTGGATATCTCATAAAAATCATGTCCTGCTACAATAGTAATTTTCAACATTAACAATGTCCACCGTATTTCTGATCAATGTGATGTAATTTTAATAGACAAAAATGTTCTTTTAAAAACATTTTTTTTTTTAAGCAACCCCAAACTTTTGAATGGTAATGTATTTCTATATGCATTTTGAGTAGATTTGGAGTATTCTGCTTTTAAATTCTGATTACATGTAATTATACACATCAAATCAAGGTGATCAGGATTCTAATGTGTGTGTGTGTATGTGTTTCGTTAGCACAGAAAGGCAATGTGATCTTTTGCTTGTGTTTACTAATAATCCTGTGAATCATGGCTGGTTGGTACACACATACTTTGTTAGTGGTTTGTAGGTCTACGGTCTACTTATCAGAGCTATTTGCCATTTTCTCTCTTTTTCTATTTCAATCTGTCTTGTTATCTTTTCTCTAAATCTCTCTCAATCTCTATTTCTTTAACCCTTTCTCGTTCAGTCTTGATCCTTCCTGCCCTTTTCTCCTCTACAGCCCTTTGAATATCTATCAATATTCTGGGTTCACGGACAGTTTTTAATCAACATGAACTGAGGGAACCAATTGTACGTTTGATAAAAGCACTTGATAAAAGTATCTATCAAATAACCAACTCAATAGGTAGAATTAAAGTCCTTTTAAATTGTGCCCATTTGTATAAGAGCAAAACACAGGTATAAATTGAAGCATTTAAAACGCTTTGTAAATGATTCTCACCAACACATCACAAAATATTAAATATTCGTATGGCTTCGGCTGCAGCTAATGAGGATCCTAATCGAATGTCAGAATGTTCAGTATGCATTTAAAATACTGTACATGTAACAGATCTACTGCTTATTTCTAGCGAACCTGCTGCTGCAAACCCCATAATCTCTCTGTAATTAGCTCCCCAGCTAAATAGCTCAATGGGTTAGAAGGTAAGACGCTTCATCAGCCACCTTATCAGTTTAAGTCAAATTAATGAGAACAAAGAACAAGAGTTAAACAGGAACAGGGAGAAAGAGTTGAACAGAAGTAATCACAGTTTGAGAGGACACAACGGAATACACAATTCATAAAGACCAGTCGTGGAACGCAGTGCGCCATAAATTTGCATCATCCAGCATAATTACAATCCCTTCGTTAACTGCCCCAAAATGGATACCCCACATTAATTAATGAGCTGAACAGACAACAGCAGGTCCACCGTGAGGGACTTGCCAGGATTTATTTAAATTGTTGAGTTGGTTTAGAATGCTGCATCACTTCTTTCCTAGCAGTGGAAACAGTTCACCATTACAAAGTTCAGTTCAATATTTCAGACAAGGACAGAAAAACAATGACATTACAAAAAGTGGAAATGAATAACTGGAAAAGCTTTGTCAACCTTTTGATGTTGCCAAATTAATCACATTTTAGCATTTTCTGAGTAGCTAATGTCATATACAGCATTGTACAATTCAAGCCACAAGGACAATGAATCAGATTCATTTTAAATGTAGGCTTTGCACATTTGACCCAACTTTTATAATAAGCTACTACTATCACTAGTAACCATATTACCATTTACATTAAACCATTGTTAGTTCCCCTACATTTGTACCAAGAGTTAAACAAATACAAAAAAACATCAGCACTACTACTGAAAAAAACACTAGCGCTGACGCATTTAAACACACCTATATCTCAGCATGGTCTAGAGCTATTTTAGGACATTCTCTCCTCTCTTTCACATTGTCTTTTCAATAAGGACTAAAATACCCAAAAAACGCCTTATAAACTGAAGAAATTATGATAAAGTGAAACAGTAATAGTTATTGCTTTGTTTAACGCATGTGAAACGGCTAGTCAGTGCATTGTTCGATGCAGATAGCCTTTCAATCAAGGATGTCATATGTTGTTTCCCTTGTTCTGCAAGGGCTGTGGCTTTTGTGAGGCGCTGGTAATGATGCTTTGTGGGTGACAGTCCAACAGAGGTTCACTGGTTCGAGTTCACGTGGGTTACATTGGTGAAAAATAAGAACATGTCCCTACATGTCGATACGGATCCACATTCACAGCATATTATCAAACATCCTCCACATTTGGTGTTTTTAAAAGATCACCAGGTGAAAGAGACACGCTGGTTAAATCAGACTACCATAAGAGACACGCTGGTTAAATCAGACTACCATAAAAGACACGCTGGTTAAATCAGACTACCATAAGAGACACCCTGGTTAAATCAGACTACCATAAGAGACACCCTGGTTAAATCAGACTACCATAAGAGACACGCTGGTTAAATCAGACTACCATAAGAGACACGCTGGTTAAATCAGACTACCATATGAGACACGCTGGTTAAATCAGACTACCATAAGAGACACGCTGGTTAAATCAGACTACCATAAGAGACACCCTGGTTAAATCAGACTACCATAAGAGACACGCTGGTTAAATCAGACTACCATAAGAGACTCCCTGGATAAATCAGACTACCATAAGAGACACGCTGGTTAAATCAGACTACCATAAGAGACACCCTGGTTAAATCAGACTACCATAAGAGACTCCCTGGATAAATCAGACTACCATAAGAGACACGCTGGTTAAATCAGACTAACATAAGAGACACCCTGGTTAAATCGGACTGTCATGTCCTGGCTGGGGGCCCCTGGCCATATCTGTGCCTCAGGGCTCACAGTCAGGCACCTCTATGCCACTGTTGTGGGCTCCTCAGTCAGAGACAGCTGTTGCCAGTTGCCTCTGATTGGGAAGCCTACTTAAGGTTAAGTCTGAATCACTGTATTTAAGCTTACTGACTATTGTGCCAATAAAAATCATTGTAAATACGAACCAGAATGGTTTTATGCCAATATAGGGTATTACTGTTTATGTAGATATCTATAATATCTGTATTTTACCGCTCGATGAAGACCTGAGGATCACAACATTTTACATACAACATAAAACATAAAACAAAATGTTACCTAGAATATGAATGAATGAATTATTAATTACATTGTGCTGTGTTCTCCAGTTGATTTGTTTGGGAGTTCTCTTTGCGTATGTCTCATTACTTACATATGCAGTTCACTCTTGAAGAAGAGATTGTACGTATAGGTTAATCATAAATGTAATAGTGGGGGTGTGAACACCAGTGTCCTGGCTTAATTCCCAATCTGATCTCAGACAGGGAATGTGTGTGTGTGTGTGTAGAATGGGTGTGAGGGCTAGTGGTTGGGTAATGAGTAGTGAGGTCAAACACCGCTCCAGAGTGCTGCAGTAATTAGAATTGTGAATAACACAACGCTCCCTCCCCGGAATGTCTCATTAAAACATCCCTTCTTTCTTTCTCTTCTATTCTTTCTCTCTCTCTACTCCATTACACTTCTTTCTCCTCTGATTTCTCCACCAATGTCTCTCCTCCTTTTTATTCTGCCAGATCTTGTCACCCTATCATGACGTCTTCCCCCTGATCTGCCACAATACGCATGTCCATTCATTCTCCCCGACTATACCCATGCCGTGTCATTCTCTCATGGGACCGTCCCTTCTTTTATTTCAGTGGTTTGGGAAGGAATGTTAATTAGGAATGTTAAGTACAAAGGAGCAACTTGCACATAAGCAGTTTCCATAGACATACAGGTGTTGTGCTAGTGCTACTTAGCAATTGCCTGAACACAAGATAGCAACCTCCTTCAACTACAGGCAGCTTTTAAAACAGTTTTCCACTCGTTCTTCTCTCTCCCGTTGCTGTCACTCCAGCCGCGCAGTCTAAAGCATGGTGTATTTCAGGTGAGGAATGGTGCACAGGGGAAGAATGTAAGAGTCTCTCCGTTCCATCTACTCAACATTCCCTCTCTCGCTCCAGTGTTACCAACCCCATTAGTTGCCTTGGCCTGGTTGTAGAGAGTGGAAATCGACACTGAGCAGATGAATCCAGCATCTGGGCACGTGGGACTATGGAGATAAGCCCTGGAGAAGAGCACAGCCGGAACATGATAAGGGAATCAATTTTATTGAAAACTTTTAACAAACTCATTAAAATGACACGTAGACTCCCCCGCATACCTAAACATACACATGGAATCTACAGTGTGTTCCGTACAAATTGAAATGCGATTTCTTTACAGGTACATCCAGAGACAACGGAGGTTGTATATCGACCTCCGCCGACTAGCCTAGGGTATAGGAATACGCAGCGAAGCGCAGGCCCAGCAGTTCCTTGATAACACGGGTCGGCGGGCATGTCTAAAGGAGATAAGTGACGGACAGGCGGTTGTGTGCCGTCTCTCCCGCCGAGGTGATGTGTCATATTGAAGGAACGTCGAGTCCTGCTGGTCCCCGCTGCTCACTAACAATGCTGGTCACACCCCAGACACCCCCTCGCTTTCTGTCACACCCCAGACACCCAATAACTGCTGTTCATCATCCTGTCCTCTGATGCTTTCACCTGAGCCGTTTAGTAGGGGAACCACTTTATTCGAACCCAAGGACACCTCTACTCTCCCTCTCTTCTTTTCCAGGATCCAGGCATAACTTTAAACAACCCAATATCAACTTCCAACATGAATTCTGACAGTCTCTGGGAATGTCTCTAGTATAGATTTGATCCAAACAGCATGAAATATTATTCTAGTCATGATAAGAGTTAAAGCAAGAGTACAAGACCTATCCCCAATATTTAACTTTAGGCTACAGTATATGTATAACCCCAGTTCCCTAAAGAACAAAGACAGCTATGACATCTCTATGTGCATATCTTAATCTGAAAATAAAATTCAATCACGCCTTTTAAGAAGGTTTTAGCCCCAGATGGCCTAGAAGGCCAGCCTTTCAGATGATAAACTATAACTCAACCAATCAAACTAAAAACCTGCAGTCTGTAACCTCCGGAAAACAAGATTGGAAATCCAGCCATTTAAACGCACACAGTACCCTTGTAGAAGGACGAATAGTTGCAATTATTGAACATTGGCAGCATTCTGCTGAGAAAATGGACCTTTCAGGGGCCAGGCCATTCAGTAGATCTTTTTGCCAAATGAAATGAAACATGACAAAATGTATTTTATAGATCTCACTCTTTCAATATATGCTCTGACATAGTACAGTGTGCACATTTCATTCCCACAATATTATTGGCAGATTATCTTACTGGCTCAAACATAATACGCATCACCTCCAAGGGTGAAATGTCCCTTTGAACTATAAAACGCACACCAGGTCACTAGTACGGTTGTGATGCCTGTCACTGCCAAACTTCTCCAATAGCGTCAGCATAGGGGATGTCAACGCATACATACATTGATGCCATATGGCTCCTTGAAGTGTTTGCTAAAACAGAACTGTTGAAAATGTTTAAAGTGCCCAGCTTGCGTTCCGCACTGGGGTGCTAGCTATTTTATCATTTTGAAGAAGTCCCTTAGCAGTCCCTTCCTGCTTATGCATCCTCTCTAGCATGCGATGCCAAAAGCCAAGAAGCACTGGGACCAGGAAAAGGGAAGCAAATTGTTATAAACGAAACCCTTCTAAATCTGGACGATTATGCTGAGGAGGAGATTATGTCAACGCCCTTAGAATGTTACGAGGAGGAGAAAGAAGATAATTCATGCAGGGCAGAATATTCATCTTCATGGCCGGCACACAGCGGAGTCCCATTATTTAAATCACTTGGTTTTGGCAAGGGATGCACTGAAGTTACTGTTACATCGCTAACGATGTCGGGAAAGACGGTCCATTCTGAATATAGAGATAAATAAACCCATGCTGTTCAAGGGTGAGAGGTAATGGTGGTAAAGACACTGCTTTGGCAAAGGCATTTAATGTCATTAGGATAGACCAATTAGTACTATAATGATTGTTCTTCTGATAGGATATACATAGGACATGTCTTTAGACCGTTAGTTAATGTAAATCGCCCCCGAGTAGCACCATGGTTTAACCCTCTGCCTCGCAGTCAAGCTGCATCAATACAACCAGGTGTATCTAGGGGCCCAGCAGAATGTTGAGTAAAATTGTTTTAGCACCACTGAGGATAAAAAGTTAGATGAGTCTGTAATTACTTTTCAATATGTTTGTTAACAAGGTATAATGGGAATGTCCATAAAATGCAGAACCTGTCACCCGTGAGATCTGTTCTCGCAGAATGAGGATGCATTGGGATATAATACCACATACACCACATTTTATTTTTATTTTTACTACTTTTACTCTAGGACAGATTGAATGGGCCTATCTTTTGGATTGTTGATCGTTGCTAAACAACGTCTTGTGGATACACCTGTAGATGCCTTTCCAGAATCCATCAGTCAACTCCTTTCTATTTAGAACCGTGATGTATGTGGCCTAGGAGTGTTCAGTGGTCACAGGGGCTGCCTCTTGTGCAGATACACAATTTGAATCCAGCCTGATACTCTGCCAGAGCCTTCTTCTGTCTTGACAGTGAGGTTGCCATATTCGCTCCCTTTCGTTCATATATTGCCATGCCTGGAAGCAAATAAATCGGGATGTTAATACTAATAAAAGGAACGGATACACTAACAGAAAACCAATTTTGTTTAAACTATGTCAAAACATTTTAAGATTAAGTTTGAATTATTATTTCGATGACAATGCAAAAACGTAAGGTTGGCCTGGCCCACTGGTGACAGCATTTGAGCTAAGATTTGTTTCATCACTATTGTCATTACTTATTACAATGCCCGCTTCACACCCACCCTGATGTGAGGATGTATGCAACTGTCTTGTTTGTCTAAATAGAAAATAACAATATTGTTGTTTACATATATCTCAACAGGGAACTGTTGTTGCATGCGATCTTAAACGCGATGCCAGTAGTCCAGAGCATACACAAAGGAGCCATACATGGGGCTCTTGTCCACAGTGACTGTGCTGCTCATACAAGATGGAAACTGTGACTGGTTGGACATGAACACACATTGCTGTACCACTTGTGTACAGAAGGCTTAGAATGCTGGACGGCCTTAGGCCGCCATTCATTTGTGACCTTGTTGTCATGTTGGAGCTACCAATTAAATAGAAACTGTATCTCTGAAACACAGTAGTAATGTTGCACACTGTACAGCATGTGGCAGCCACCCAAAGCTACCCTTTCCCCCCTAAGGAACAACCTCAATTTACTATAATGACTGACAACTACCTTTGGAAAAGGGTTTACCGTCCAGAATCCTCCTCATTTGCATATGTGGGTTTATAATTAATACGTGTTGATTATGTGCAAGAAATGTGGAAAATAAAACCTTACTTTTTCTAACAGTCAACACAATAATTTCTTTCACTTCCTCTCGACACTTCACCAATCAATCACTTAGCGGTGGCTCGTGTGTTGTAAGTTCTGTTTGGAGTGCATCTTGCCATCTGGCATTTTCATCTTCGGGAAGATGTGGGCTGTGCTTTAGGTGGACGTGGGCTGTGCTGTGGGGGGACGTGGGCTGTGCTATGGGGAGATGTGGGCTGTGCTGTGGGCTGAGTAGTATGGAGATGTGGGCTGTAAGTTGGGGGGATGTGGGCTGTGTGGTGGGGATATGTGGGCTGTGTGGTTGGGGGATGTGGGCTGTGTGGTAGGGAGATGTGGGCTGTGTGGTGGGGATATGTAGGC
>JACXGK010004475.1:0-38028 GCA_016801125.1 Novumbra hubbsi
TATATTCCTGGTGTCTCCTTGTTCCTGTTGCCAGTTCGTCTTGTGTGTTACGTCAAGTCGATCCGCCCCCTTGTATTCCCGGTTCTGTTCTGGTCTGTTCCTAGTTCGATTGTCCGTGTACCGAACCTCTGCCTGCCATCTCGACCATTGCTCCCGTCTACTGTCCGTCTGTACTACAACCGAGTCTGCCCGTGTACCGAACCTCTGCCTGCCATCTCGACCATTGCTCCCGTCTACCGTCCGTCTGTACTACAACCGAGTCTGCCCGTGTACCGAACCTCTGCCTGCCCGACTACGATTACCCCAGCCTGCTGTTCAGCCTTCGGGACCCCTGTCATATCCACCCGTCATCGTCTACACTTGGGTCCACTCCCTGAGTTGTGACACCATATGCCTTTGCCAATTGTAGATATCTACTACTGGCCTAACACCTACCAAAAAAGCACTAATTCGCAGGGCCTGCCCTGAACCCTATTATAACCACATTTTAGCGCAATCAATCAGTACAATACTTTGAAAAGCAGTGATTCTGTGTTTGATAACATGCCTGCAGCTTTCCGGAGAGGGGCTGATAGGTGTTTTAAACAGAATCCAAACATAATGGTTATTGTACTTGGTGCCTTGATGAAAAGCACAATGGTTGAAGATGACAGAGCTTTTGGATCATGGAACAGCAACATTCTATTTAGATTCACATGGGATATACTAGAATATACATTCTAGCCTTGTACAACCATCCTGATCTCAGGCTCACATTCGACTTCAAACCAGTTTTTAGGCAGATCATTCTGCATTCTCTGATAATCAGTTGAAGGGATTTAGTTGATGATGACCACACATGGCTAAATGCTCCTCAACTGCTTTGACCTTAGTGTGGTGTGACCACGATCACAAGAGTTATGGGGATTAATATGAATCTATAAATCAAGTGTTAAAAGTTACAGGTGTCTTTTAGGGGGGGGGGTGTGGTAGCCCCCCAGGATGTTTAATTTTGAGTATAAAAAATGTTTAATTGAAGGTTCTGATTGATCTGAACTTGGCATTTGATCAGACTCGCAAGGTGGAAATTAGGCAGGTAAAGGAGCTGAATAAGCCTGGTCAGATAGCCCCTAAAACAAGAACTGACACAACCATGGTCTGCAGACAAGTCAGGGGGAGGTAACTTGGAGTTCCATGTTTCATTACTAATGGATTCCTAAACTGTATTTCGCTGTCATACACCTTTGGCTTGCAATGTCATACGTTGCTGAACCATTCATGTTTAACACCAGTTAATGGATTATATCTGTTTCCTAAATAGTCTATTCATAGTTTATAGACAATTATGTTTTATTGAATTCCTGAGATGACTCACCAACAAACCTAAAGTAGCAGACAGTAGCAGAGTTTTGACCGCGTAAGGTCCCATAGATTCATTTATGTCCAGACATGACCTAGAAAACCGTATCCACGCTTTCATATCCGGTAGGTTGGACTACTGTAATGGCCCGTTCCCAGGTCCCTAAAAAAAAAGTACTCAGAAAATTGCAGCTAATTCAAAAGTGCGTGTAATCAGGGACCGTGGTGCGTTCACAACAATGGGGAACAACAGTGATGTCGAATGCTGGACCCTACCCGTACCGGGAGTGGGCACATCCCCAGATGGGGATGTGACAGCAGCTGATAAAAAATATTATTGCAGTCTTTGTCATGAACAATCAATCATCACAAGCATCTTAGCACCAAGTACCAAGAAAATATTAGAAAAAAATTTAAACATTAAGATAGAGGAATAGCATTATGTTTAACACTACAGAATGATCCAGAAAAATCTATTTAGGTTAGTACACGTCACATCACCTATACCAGACCCAGAATTCATGCCAGAATTCATCCGTAAAGCCTTAAAATGTAACCTTCCAGGATCAAGCAGCTGTGCAACGCTACTAAAAAAACAGCCTGGTTTGAAATGTTGCAAAATCAGAACTATTTATTTTCTCTCCCACTACTCAGATACTAACATTCAAGCTTACATATCTCAGCTGTTAAACTAACAAAGCAAAAAAATTTACAGTAGGCTATATCTACTTGAACTTTGACAAAATATCTTTCAGCCAAATGCAAGATGCTTGATGTTATTTACCCTTGATTTCTGTACCGTTTCCAGAATGTACAACAGCAAATACGATTAGCAACCTCTTTACATGTTATGAAAGTCACTGTTCTCAATTGGGTAAGAGTACATTTTGTACAAAAGAGTACAATTGTTCCCCATGAAGGAAAAAATAGCACTACTATGGAATATTACGTTTTGACCAAATTACTAAATTGTCCTTGTTTGCATAGATGCTTATGTCAGGGCCATTTCTCTCTTTTTCACACTCACTCTCCCACATCCTCCACCTCTCACACCCCTCTCTCCCCCATCAATCAATCATTCAGTCACTTGCAATTGCTCATGATTATATACTCCACTCCCTTGCTGCCACCTCTGACCTACCCATGACCCATGGCTCCATTGGTAGGCTTGACAATGAACGTTTTCTGCTTGCGTTTTCGCCGCAGCTCCTTGACATAGTACTGAAATTGGGTGTACTCTGCAGGGAAGATCCATGTTCTCGGAATAAAGCTGTACTCTTGAGGCTGGCTTTTAATTATTCTGTGTGTGAGGGAAAGAAAATCACATATAATAAAATAAATGGAAAATCTTGACTGTAAAGCATTTAATATAGTGAAACACATGATTAGCAAGTCACATACTCTATTGCTACCATAGTCATGTAAAAAAATTACTTACTTGGACATATTCCTTGCTAAGCAGTCTTTTCGGCAGATCTCTCCCATCCCAGGGAAATGGTTAATTCTCTACAGAAAAATGTAAGTAAAGAAGGCATAAAACATTAAGGTCATTGAAATGCAGTTAACCTCCAACCTTCCCCGATAGAATGGTCACATTAAAGAAAGAAACCCGACATGTTTTGTTTCTAAAATAATTTCCCACATTAACAACAAAAAAAAAAAGGTATCTCCAGAATTATGCAGAATTGTGTGCATGTGAGAGGCAGCTTAAGTAAAAATCAGATCATTGTTAATTTTGTCTCATTAGGATACACATGCTTTCCTAGTTCATCACTCTTCAATTCCAAACATTTTGTTAGACTCTTATAATAGAATTACCTCTTATCCTCAGTGACTTTCAGAATTTAGTGCATACATTTAAAAATATTTTTATATATCTCCCAAACCCCACAAAAACCTGACAAAAAAGGGAACAACAAGGGATTATTAATTATTATGAACATAAAATAGATTCACTTAATTTGACAAATCAAAATAGAAGTTGAGGATATGTTTGATGTTCCACTTCCTTGGCATTAGATGTATGGTGCTTTATGTAAGACAACATTTGATGTGTCATTAGATTTTTCAATATTTAGAATTCTGGCAACAAAGAAAATGCTCAGCATATGGGGGATTGAGCAATCTGCATTGTGTAGACACTGTCAGGAGGAAACCCAAACAGTATCTATTTTGGTAATGTCCAGTAATTGTTAACTTCTGGAACCAAGTTCACGAGTGGCTGATGTGTCAGGGCATCAATTTAGATAGAAAGTGTTGCTAGGTGATCTGAGAGAACATGCTCATTCAATGGAAAACATGATTCTGCTTTTGGGTAAAACATTCATCTTCAAAGTTACATCTACAGTTAACATAACTCAAGTATATACTAAAGCATTATAATACAATAGAGATATATGCCACAATTGAAAACGAAAACATGTTAGTTCATTGCACCTATGGCATCAGGAAACATGGTCTTAATAGAAGTTTTTTTCCTTTATTGACTGTTAGGTATATGGGTATAGTTATGCTAAGTGCATGTTGGCAAAAATAGATGTACAAAATATGCGTATGGATGCTTATAAATATACACAATGTTTATACATGTCGTGTGTTTGTGTATGTGTTATGGATGATTGTATGAGTAAGCGCTTTGGTATATAGTAATATAGTGTTTGATTGTAACTGGCCATGACACTGTCTGGTCGTTGCTGAGGCCCATGCTCTGGGGTTGTCTTGGCATGGCAGTGTGGCGGGCCAATTGACTCAAGTGACTTGAGTGTCACTTTAAAAATGGTTCATCCTCCAACCCTTCCCATTTTGAGTGCTGAAGTGTAGCCAGTGAAGAGGGCTGGTTAGCCAAACCAAGGTAAGATCCTAACTGTGATACTGGGACAACCGAAGACGGGCACAGTCGTGCATTTCTTCAAATCCATTGCTTTAAGCACATACTTGCACACTGACAGTGTATGGTACCTTCAGAGCATTAAGACAATCATGCTCGCCAAGCTTGGGAAAGAAGTAGAGTAGAGAGTCGGAGATAAACGGAGTAAGTGCCCAAGTGCCACCTTTGCTGAACTTGTCTGGCCTTCCGAACTGTTGTGTCATGTCAGTATAATTAAACTTGTGCTGTTTTGCACAATTCTAGGTGTTATTTGTTAAGTGTCTGCGTATGCTTGTGCAGGCAGGCATAACTTTAGCATCTTGGTTTTATGTTTGTATATGAAGACATTCCAAAAACCAAAGTTCTGTGTGGAGGGCACCTTCAAAAGTAAATACAATTTTAAAAACATGATTAAAAACAAACATAAATCAATGAAAAATAAGTTAAAAAAATGCTGGCCAAAAGCAGCTAGCAGAAGAGCTTTTACGAATTGCAACTGACAGGCTTAAAAGCAGGAAGTGACATGGCACATGTTGAGGATTAGTGACAAGGGGAGGAAAAACGAAATCATTAATTTAATAATAACATTTTATTTATTGTACAAGGAAAATAGTTCTTGTTTGTCCATTTCAAGTATAATTCATCTTCCCCCTTGAATAGAAATATGACAATGTTTGGTCGACAGGGACTCCATTATTCTCTTTTTAGGTCAGAAGAATGGTGAGGTTAGAATGTTTTAGGATCTGTCTTGCCTAATACTGATTAGAGTATAAAGAGTATGGGGTTGTTTGTAGTTTGCTTGGGGAATTCATATTTGTTTTTTGTTTAAAATGTAAATGTGTAAGTGTGATACTCATAAAAAGGGAAACGTTGAACATTTTGAAAGAATTATGGATTATCATCATGTGCCTGTTTTATACAATATCTATAGAAAAATGCAAGAAATGAATCCATCAACTCTACTTATGGAACATAAAAGGTAGTAATAAAATCCAATCAATAAAAAAAACATTTAAAAAGAAAGTATCAAGGTTTAATTTCAGGCATTTTCAAGGCCTTGGATATATTTTTATATCCTTTTCCATCTTTATAAAGTTACATTACCTTGTTTTACGCAGGTCTTTTGATAGTTCTTTTCTGCTCCCCATGGCTCAGTACATCCACGTGAGAGCTAATAAACTCAGACTATTTATACACAGACACAAATTGAAATTTAAAAAGCTGCAGGTGTGGGAAATTAACCTTTAATTGCCATTTTAACCTGTGCGTAACAAGGCCAAACATTCAAGGGTATGTAAGCTTTTGATCAGGGCCACTTCAGTGATTTCGGTTATCATTATGATTTAAAAAGGAGCAAAACAACTATGTGATAATATATGGCTTCATGTGATCACTATCCTTCACTATAATATATTTTTTGCATGATCAGTAAACATTCTGCTGCCCTACTATGATTATCCGCAGTGATTGGAATTGAGCACTGAATGCCAATATAGATAAGAACCCTATGTCTAAAACATTAAAGCTTGGACGTAGATATAAATCTATTCACAAGTTGTTGGCGGAAGTGGCCTTATGTGTGGAAAACACTAAACCAAAATACATACGAATATACCTTTTATTTAAATCCACATACAATATTCTCCAGAAATAATTATTTCTTGGTCCCATCAATATCTATCAATTTGGTGTAAAGCTGTATTATTGGGTCTGTTCATGCCTCTGACCATGCACCCATCTCTTTCAAAATACTAATTGGAAAGCGTGAACATTGTAAATGGAACTGGCAATGCTACAGGTCATTGTTATCTGATATTATACTATTGTTATTGTTATCTGATATCTAACACGATAAAAAAGGAATTAGAGTTGTTTATACAGGCCAATGACAACATAGACCATTACATTTTATGGGAATTTTTTTTTTTAAAGGTATTATTATATCTTATTTGAGTGCCAAAAATAAGAACATTAAAAAGGAGCAAATATTTTAGGAAAAGGAAGTAAAGATGGTGGAATAGAATACTTTTTTTTACCATCTACTAAACAGTTGCCCAAGACATTTACCTACAATAAGATAATTCCTAAAGAAAACAAAGATTGTGAAGATCAATCTTCATCAATGAAATACAGAATTAAATAAATATGTTCTTTTATTCGCTCTATTGTGTCACCAAATCAAACTGGATTGTGCAATGAAGGCAATCGTATACAAATGTCAGGAGACACTTGGGAATACTTCAACATACCAATAATGCAGAACTGTAAATTCAGAAAAAAAACTTATAGAGTTTATTGGGATTATATGTATAAAGTGTTGCATTTTTATAAATGGGTCAGGTTAATGCTGATGCTTTGCCCCCAGTATCTGTAAATGGCTTATCCTCCCAACCTTTTTTTATTAGACCACCCCTGCTGTCTTGCCAGGTGGTCTCATCTCCACTGGGATGCCTGCTCTCCAATGCCATTCGAGCATGGAGTCACGGGCTTGCTGTTGTCTCTCCTTTATGCCACTCGAGCAATTGAAGTGAACTCTGCTGGCAAAACTCGTCCCACATTCAGGGTGGTTGCAGTTTTCCTTTTGGCTGATACCTGGCAATGTGGGTGGATTGATTTCTTGCCTGTTGGGCCCTGTCCGGGGCCTCCCCCGGATAGGGCCACAGTTTCACTGGACCCCCCTCTCTCGGCGCATATGCCAGAACCTGCACCAAGGTGGTGAGAGTCAAGTTCAAATATAATCAAAAAATGTGTTTTGGCTGTCTAACATCATCAATAGACGATTACAACATCTCTACGCTACATAAAGTAGGGCAAAAAGTATTTAGTCAGCCACCAATTGTGCAAGTTCTCCCACTGAAAAAGATGAGAGGCCCGAAATCCCGAAAATCACATTGTAGGATTTTTAATGAATTCATTTGCAAATTATGGTGGAAAATAAGTATCTCATCTTTTTCAGTGGGAGAACTTGCACAATTGGTGGCTGACTAAATACTTTTTTGCCCCATTGTATGGGTTTAACAAAATTTAAAAAATGTAACACGTAGTTCCCCCTATTGGAACAATTGTCTTGACTGGTGTTTCTGGACAGTCAGGGGTGCTCCGTCATCCATCATTTGGTACAGTTTTCAATGTAAAATCTAGATACTAGGCTTTGCAGATGCCTATATAGCCCTTATAACGAGTTGTGAAGGTATCAATTGGAAAATAATAAATAACTCATAACTGGCCCAACTGATGGCCAGGTTATAGTACCGAAGAGCTTGTAAAGTTCTGGAGAAAGGGTTGTGGAAAGATGAAGAGAAAGATAAACGACAGCCAGAGTAATGCCAAAAAACAAGTTGGGGAGACCTAACAGAGCTGCCAAACATTCGCAACAACAGAAACTGGCTCACATCATTATTGAGTAGCTAAACTGCTGATGGCAGTGGCTAAATAAATTAAAAGATTTACAGAAAAATGTTGCCTGCAACATTGCTAAGAAATGCTACCAAACTCCTAGGAAGTTACTAATGCAGCAAAACAATGACACCAAATGTTGCCATAGCAACTAGGGACCAACAAGTAGAATGTTTTTTACTGACCAAATGAATTTCCTAATTTTAATCCAACTGAACTAACCCTTTAATTTAAAAGTTAAGGCAAAATACTCCCCCCCTCCAAAAAAAACCTGAAGATTGTTGCTTTACAGACCCCTCAGAGCATGAATAAACCGAGCATGCGGTTGGGTCAATCGTTCGCAGACTACAGGAAGTTACTGCATGCAAAAGAGATTTAACCAAATGCTAAACATAAGGACTACGCATAAAAAGCATCTATTTTTCCAAATGGTGAAACCAAAATGTACTGTTCCCTATTTTACCTGGTAGTTCCGGAGATCAGCAATTTTTTCGTGCTGCACAGCTGAATCGCTCCAGATGAGGTTGGCGGTCTCATCCTCATCTTGGGTTTTCAGGAACGCCAATTCATTGATCGCTATCCGAACTGGAAAACAACACCTCAAGTCACCAAGTTAGTTGTCTCTTTAGTAATAAGTAGATTTACTTCAGCAATATATTTTGCATTTCCATGCTCTTGAGACTGACACAGCAAACCTTCCTGCGATGGAACATTTGAATGTTCAATCCTGGGGGAGCTGAACAGTGCAACCTAAATGGGCTGCAGGTACCGCCTCATGCTACCAGTAGTGAGAAGGACATTAGCAAAACAAAAAGAAAATGCCATAAAAAATTGCCATGAATCTGTCAAACAAACGTATATTGTTAGTTACTACCCTGTCAGATGCAGAACTGTATATTGTAAAGCAATTGGTAGAGAGCTGTGCAAACAATATTGTATGGATTTCTAGCTAAGAGTATAAGTATAGGTTTTCCGTGATAACATTTCATCTCCATGTAATGAATGATGGATTGCAGTCATATCTAGACATGGACCACACAGACTGTTTACAGTATGGTAACACCAATGTATAATTCTATCAGGACTGGCTGGCAGGTATCGGGCAAAAGGAGAGTCAAGCGCAGGAAAGAAAAGAAAAACGGGAATTAACACAAGTGGTGCAAGGAAGAAAACCAAAAAACTGAAAATCAAGGAAGGTAGGATACACTCGGGAACAGAGCGGCCTGGCAAACGAACAAGACGAAAAAAACTAAACTTGCAGAAACTTGCATGATTCTAGAACTTTTCGAGTTATCGTACCTTAACAGACAGGGCACAAAACGCGACTGTGAATCGGCTTTGAACTGGCAGGGAATGAGTGAAAAACAAGGACTTAAATAGCTGGGTGCTGATGATGGCAAGTGCCATTAAAGCAAGAGGGTGATAATACAGTAAATGGCATGCCGAAGTCCAGAGTGCTACCAGGGGTACAAAACAACCAGGACAAAATATAAACCCAGGCCCAGACTAGACCCGGGCTGTTTGTCAAAATGAATACACTCCTCATCTGAATCACATGGATAACCTAAAAAGCATTTGTTGTTGGGAAACCCAAAGTCAATAAAGAATTAGAGTAGGTCGCTGCTTAAATTAAGGTAATTTAAGTATACATTTAGTTTTTGTTGCAAAAAGTTAAAACTCCTAAGAAAATACTGTTATTACTTAACAATGTACATTTTAATATACAGTTCTCTCCACGAATATTGGTGAGATAGAATTTCCTCCTTCATACCAATTTCATATTTAGTGCCAGCCACATTTGCCGTGATGGCCCCTTTCTTCTTGGTGCGGACCTTCCTCCTCCTGCTACTCCCACGGGAGCTGTCATTGCGGGGGGGTGGTCTTTGGTCCACTGCAGGGAGCCATAGAATAATGTAAGCAACAAAATAGTACAAGGATGCATTCGCTAACAGATATCTATGTATATGTACAAAAACAAATAAATAAAGATTTCTCTAGACACAAACACACCTTCACACAAACACAACTGGTCAAAATGTGAAAACTCATTGGTACTATGTTCTACATTAACGGAAGAAAATTAAGCCATAAAAATGTATGATTATAATTCTTACAGCTGTCCCAGCTTTTGTTGATTACCTATAAAACCCATTGGAGCAGACTGTGGTACTACACCCTCTAAAGCATTATTTGGACAGTATTGTATGACAAGGGAGTAGTATACAGGTGGTAAACTAAATTATTCCCGTAAAATCAAAAAGTGTCATATATTCTAGATACATTACGCATTTCAAACATTTTTGTTTTAATCTTGATGATTACAGCTTACAACAATAGAAAAAAATTCAGTATCTCAAAATATAATAAAGAAAAATAATAATACAAAATTGTCGACCTCTTGGTGCAATCTTCACCAATTCTCCCAGGTTTTAAAGGGTACCTCCGAAATACTGGGATTTAGATTGGGCATACTTGTGGACTACAGAACAATCCAGCATTTTGTTTGACATGGTGCTCCAAAATGACTGATTTCATGATACCATGCACACTTTCAAGGCACCCACTGGCAAAGGTGAATAATTTCATCTGCTCTATTTTTGACTTTAGGTGCTTTTTGCTTTGAAGGCTTTTTGTGCTATCCAGAAAATTCCCATTTGGTGTAATCTGTCCACAAGATATTAAGGCATGTTAAGGTGTGTTTTTGCAAACTGCAGTCAGACTTTCAATGTCTCAGCAGTGGGGTCCTCCTAGGTATTTTATCAAACAACTCTGTTTCATTGTGTTGACGATGAATGGTGCGAAATAAAACCCTCTGAAGGTTGTATATGGTGTCTGAAGAACAACTTGAATCTGTGTGGCACTGCATATCTCTTAAGGAAATGTGCAGGGAGGTTGGATACAGTGGAATTGTCAGAAACGTTTTCATAACATTTTGTAGAGATGAGCTTGGCTACAATCTTGACCTATGACAACTCTCTTATTTTCTTTCTTTTCTCCATGTTAATCATGAGGTACACAGAGTAACAGAAAACAGGAAAATTACTATTTTGTTCTACACAACTGGTACATGTGGAATGTGCCAATAATATTGTACTAGCGCTTGAATGTTCTTTGTGGAAAAAGCTATGCTTCAGTAAATTAAAGAGATTTGTGTTGTTTTGTTTTTTGGAATTATGTGAAAGGGTCCCAACTCCATATTCTCATCTTTGTCAACACAATTCTTGTTTCCTGTGTAACAAGCAAGATATACAAATTATTAGGGGGTTATAATACCAATGAGCACAATTGAAAGAAATGTCCATCTGCTTGGGTTATTTGCTTGTAATTAAGAATGTGCATAAGAAACTGAGAAAGAAACTTCTGGGACTACAGCTCTAAAAGGCTCAGCAACATCCTAGCACTTGAGTCCATGGGACATTGAAAATGAACCACCACAACTTGAGGTTACAGCAGGGGTCTCAAATCGGGTCCACGGAGGGCCGAGTGTCTGCAGGTTTCAGTTTTTTTCCTGTAAATTGGTTCCAGGTTCAGACCTAAATAACCAGATGAGGGTAGACCTAACCAATCAGTGACATAATTAATCAATCAAGCACAAGGTGAGAGTGAAAACCTGCAGACACACGGCCCTCCGTGAAACCGGTTTGAGACCCCTGGGTTACAGCATGCTATATCAGTAAAGTGTCCCACTCACCTTCATAGTCAGGGGGGGATGGCATTTTACGGACAGGAGGATCAAAATGGGGAACAGAGCACTGTGCCACACTCACAGGTCCAGGGACACCTGGCAGGGCTTCTTAAGTATTCCCTTGTCTGGGTAACTTTGGTAACAGCAGCACGTTGTTCGATTATCTGATCCCCAGTCTTCCCTCTTGCCTTGGCCGAGTCATGTAGGCAGCCGGTGAGGGGGAGATTCCACTTTACGATCAAGCCAACCAGAGTGCCTTTTTAGGAAGAAAATAAAGTGTTTTTAATAAAAACCAAAAAAGTGATTGAATGCTTCAGGGCATGAGTTGTTTATCCATCCATCTATGTAATTCAATCAGAACCAGTGTCTGTGTGGCATTGTGCACTACGTGAATCAGCATGTGGCACACGCATGGAACTGACCAGCAGTAAATCTAATATGAGACTGATTGACCAACCACTGGTCATTACACCGGCCAATCGACCTGTGCATCTCTACCAAAAACAGTTGTTGATTACAGACTGAAGACGGCCAGTAAGCTCCTACTCTGTCCTGTGTCTTTTGCCTAGCTTAATCTTTTTTTATTTGCCAGTCTGAGTTACACCATATGATCAAAAGTATTGGGCCACACCTCTTAATGATTGAATTCAGGTGTTTCATTCAGTCCAATTGCCACAAGTGTATAAAATCAAGCACCTAGCCATGCAATCCGCCTTTGAAAACATTTCTGATAGAAGGTCACTGAAATTGAGTTTGGAACTGTAATAGGATGCCACCATTGCAACAAGTCAATTTGTAAAGTTCTTCTCTCCTAGCTATGCCCACGATCAACTGTAAAGAATATTGCTAAAGCGCTGTTTTTCTGAGTTGTGCCTAGGCCACTTAATTGCTCAGGTAGGGAAATGTTAATGCCTCAGTTAACCAAAACATTTTGGAAAATGGTATGCTTGAACTTAGTTTACACACTGCGACTTCCCACACCTCTTAGGGTTATGGTAAAAAACGGTTTGCACAATTTCTCACATGGAATAGCTTCTAATTCTCCCCCCCAAAAATAGACTGAATTACAGAAGACATCTCTTTGTTTCTGGCTATTTTAACCCTGTAATCAAACCCACAATTTCTGATGTTCCAGATAATAAACTATTCTGAAGGTTAAATGCAGTGCTTCTTTAATTAGCACAACAGTTTTCAAAACATAATTGCAAAAGTGTTTTTCTAACAATGAATTAGGCTTTTAAAATAATAAAGCTAATAATGGGCTTCTATACACCAATTTACAGAGCATCCGGAAAGTTCACAACACTTCACTTTTTCCTCATTTTGTTGTTATGCATGTTATTCCAAAACTCTACACACAAAATTCTACACACAATACCCCATAATGATAATGTCAAAAATATTTTTGCAAACCTATTAAAAATAAAAAACATCACATTTACGTAAGTATTCACAGCCTTGGCCATGTATCATGTTTCAGATGTATCATGTTTCCATTGATCATCCTTGAAATGTTTCTACAACTTGATTGGAGTTCACCTGTGGTAAATTCAGTTCATTGGATATGAGGTCCCACAGGACTCCTAGGGTTGGCCGCCTGGCAAAACTGAGCAATCAGGGGAAAAGGGCCTTAGTCAGGGAGGTTACAAAGAACCTGATGGTCCTTCTGACAGAGCTCCAGCGTTGCTCTGTGAAGAGAGGAGAAACTTCCAGAAGGACAACCATCTCTGCAGCACTCCACCAATCAGGCCTGTATGGTAGAGGGCATATGACAGCCCGCTTGGGGAGGACTCTCAGACCACGAGAAACAAAAATCTCTGGTCGGATGAAACAAAGATTGAACTCTTTGGTCAAAATGCCAAGTGGCATGTCTGGAGAAAAACAGGCACCACTCATCACAATACCATCCCTACAGTGAAGCATGGTGGTGGCAGCATCATGTTGTGGGGATGTTTTAACAGCGGAAGGAACTGGGAGACTAGTTTGAGGAAAAGATGAATGCAGCATCCTTGTACATCCTTGATGGAAACCTGCTACAAAGCGCTATGGACCTTAGACTGGGGCAAAGGTTCATCTTCCAACAGGACAACAACCCAAAGCACAGAGCCAGAAAAAGTGAGTAGCTTTGGGACAACTTGGTGAATGTCCTTGAGTGGCCCAGCCAGAGTCCAGACTTGAACCTGATTGAACATCTATGGAAAGATCTGAAAATGGCTCTTCACAAAAGCTCCCCATTCAACCTGATGGAGCTTGAGAGGTCCTACCAAGAAGAATAAGAAAAACTGCCCAAAAATAGGTGTGCCAAGCTTGTAGCACCATACTTAAAAAGGCTTGAGCCCGTAATTGCAGTCAAAGGTGCTTCAACAAAGTATTGAGCAAAAGGCTGGCTGTGAATACTTATGTACAGGTTTATGTTTTTGATCTTAATTTTTGCAAATCTATTACAAATATGAAACAAACCTTTTTCACTTTGTCATTATGGGGTATTGTGTGTAGAATTTTGAGGAAATAAATGCAATCCATTTTGGAATAAGCCTGTAACATAACTGTGGAAAAAGTGAAGCACTGTGAATACTTTCTGGATGCACTGTAGACATTTCATTAAAAAAACAGCCATTGCAAGCTACAATTGTCAATGAGATATCTCGGGGGTGGGGGCTAAGTGCTGTGTCCAGGCACTCTGCAATGTGTCATGCATAAGAACATCTTAGCACAATAAGATGAGTTAAGATGTGGTATATGGCGATATATCAGAGATATAATTGACGATATACCATACAACCCCACACATTAATGCTTAATTATATCATAAACAAATGTGTTATCTTATCTACCCTACTGTATCGTTACATAACGTATAGTTCATGATGGGCACTGAGTGACTGCATTGAAGCAATAGTTCCCTAATGTTGCCAAGCCTATCCATCAAAGAAACAGGAATGAATGCAATTCACAGGGCCACAAGTTAAGCTGTAGCATAGCCTTCTGTTAAGATGTTACAGCATTATCAATGAAAAATATATTTAAAACTAGTAATAAACAATCAAACCCTGAACACAAGTATTATTGAAATTACTATCAACACCATACTGAATATTTTCTAGCAAGGTAGTTGGAAACATCCGAGGTTCCTTTATTAGTCAATGGTCAAGATAATAGTTTAATTAATAGTGAGCAGATAGATACTGCCAACGGATACATGGCATGTTGTGTTTCTTATAGCAAGTAAAGCAACTAGAAACCTCGATAAACTAAATTGTGGCCCATGGAGGCTTGCTATCGTCTTCTATGCTGATTACATGGCTATTTGGAGACGTTGTCAAACGTACAATGTACAACTGCGTAAATGTGAGTTACATTTAAAGATACTGTCATTTGTGTCTTGATGCAAAGAGTACAGCTACCAAAATCAATGTATGTATATCTTGAACTAGTTAGCCGTAGCATGTTACTGTAATCAGTGCGTAAGATACGGCCCACCTCAATATTTATGCCAAACAACCAAAGCGCTTAGATGTGGTAACATATAAATCCGGGATGACACATGCATGAAAAACAGTAGCATAATCGTAGACTTGTTATTCTATTAAGACAACGGTCTAATGTAACCCAGTTGCTACAGATAGAAGGCTAATGTACCTTATTTCATCCCGGAAGTTAACGTATCTTTAGTTTAGCCGAAACAAACGATGATATAAAACAGTACAGTTGTCCATGTTAAGTAGCTCACCGTTAAACTATGACAAATGTGTAAATGTAAGCTAACATTTTGTAGTTACATGTAATATGAAATCATAATGTTATGTTGGTAGCTACCGTTTTTGTTAGAATTACACATCGTCAATAAATCGTCCAGTGCCGTACCGTCATTCTGCATACTAAAACAAATCGATTCGTTTTCTGCATGCAGCACTAACGATGACGTCATGTTCGTATGGTAATAACAAAACCTTCAAAATAATATCACCAATGTCAATAGTTTTCGATGTGTATAAATCGTTGTGCAGATAGTAAATTGTAACCGAATGCCATTTGTATGTTTTTTTTTAAATGCAAAGAAAAATGATTGGGACAAGTTAAATTAAGAAGAATATTAAAGCATAATGTACAGATAGTTTTGTTCAAAGATATTGCCATATGACATTCTGATTTTTTGTACCCTTTGTCAAAGTCCTCAGATCCTTACATTTGCCATTTTTTCCTGCTTCTAACACATCAACTTTGAGGACAAAATGTTAACTTGCTGCCTAATATATGTCATGTGATATCATAAAAAATCTAATCTATGAATTGACAAATTCAAATAGACAACACAGATTTTAGAATTAGTAAAATGGCATTTGAAATACTTAAATACATTTGCCTTGTTGTCCATGTACACTTCACCAGCTAATGCATGCTACAATGTCCTCCCTAATAGCAATCCAAAAACAAGCAATATATTTATTCTTAACACATCAACATGTTACATGTATTTTGCCCTCTGCCTATTGATGACTTTTTATGGGATTTTAATTTTGCTTGGTTGTTTCATTAGCCCCCAATCACTATGCTTCTAGCAGCCATATCATTGATGTCTGAGGCACAGGAAAACATTTAGCCATTTAGCTTTATTTAGCACAGTAAATATTATTATTGTCTATTTTTGTTGTTATTCTATGTTTTAATTAAAGACAAAATGTATCCACACTTGGGGAGTGGCAAGTGCTTTGAACCCTGGATGTGTGTATTTGGTCACTTACCAGGGTTGCAGTTGAACTGCCTGTTTTTTTAGTGGTCAGTTTTTATTTTGCCTTTTGTGGTACTACAACCTTAATTTGGGGTACTTGTTCTGTCTGCGTTGTTGTTTGGATGTTCGATCCATGCATAGTTACTGTGTTTCTTTTTTTGTGCATCTCCTGGTATTTTCTCTCATGTGTTGGACTACTGGAAAGATCATATTGGGAGGCATGATATGTCATATGATTCTTTGGAGTACGGTATTATAAGAGGTGAGCTCAGAGCTTAATGTCAATCGAATTGGTACACATAAAATGTTCTAAGAAAAATTTTGTTTTTCCTGTTTGGATAGCTAGAACAGAATAATAGTTTTCATTGACAGTATTTTTTTAATGGGTTTTGGTTAGTTGTTGGTTTGTTTTAAAGTCTAACATGGTGATTGTTGCGTAAAATATATCGTACCATTTTGATTTGGTTTAGCAAATTAAAACCTAATTTGTTCAGATTACTAGTAACTGTAGGGATGTTACTGTTTTGTTTTAGGTTAGAAGTAATCCTGTTGACCCCATGCACTAGAGAATAGAAATCGAGCATGGAGAAAGTATTTGTTGTGTCTGCAGAAATAATTCTGCATCAAGTTCTGTTATAGAAATCATGTTTGATAAATGTTTCCGAAGTCTAAAACTGTAAGAGAGGCACCCCCGGTACCCGGACCCCTGGTATGCACTATTCAGTCACACTGTGATGCGGGGAGGGTTGTAAAATGGGTTTTGGAGGGATTTAAATTTTCTATGAATACCTTAGGAAAGATTCTCTTTTGCAAGTGATATTATTCCAATTCCAATTCGGCTTTCATAAATTTTGTTTAAGTTCCCGTATGAGTGTTTATAGGAGAGATCCTAAAGAAACAGCAGACAATTGTTACACATTGTCTAATGACTGGTATGTCAGTGTTCCATCCCGACCCAGCTCCTCTCCCGTCCTATCACCCCCTCTAGTGGCGTTGTGCCAAACTCCAAGCACAAAGTCACCAAACACAAGTCAAATACGCACACCTGGTCCCCATCACTCTCATCAGCCCCCCTATTTAATTTCCTTTGTTCAACCTCCACTTACCCAGTTCAAACTATGCTACACGCCATATTTTTGGCTCCTGCTGTTCGCAGAATATTTTTGCTCTATTAAATCCAAGAGATTTTCCCTGGTTGTCCCATCCGAGCCTTTATTCCTTGCTCGTCTCTTCCGAGCTTCCACTATGCTCGTTACATCCAAGCTTACTTTTATTTTGTCTCCGCTCCTTGATCGCGAGCCGTTCACACAGTTCACACCTCTCGCCTCATCCGAGACCCTACCATATTCCCTAACATCTCGTTGCGCATTTGTGTCTCTTCTATTCTCCAACGGATCTCCCAACGGACCCCAACATGACAAGAGTAAAAAGTACTGTTAAAAGCTCTGTTTAAAACTCTTACGTCGTCAGGACTTTTTTACATGTACTTTATTGTCACTCAACTATATACACATGCAACCATATGCACATACATAATATACAAGTGCAACAGTGGGTGAAATCCTTGTGTGCAATTTCAACAACATAGCAGTAATTTGAGAAATTATTTTTGGAGGGAAGAAGCTGTCATGAAGTTGACTAGTGCGGGTCCTGATGCTGCGCTATCGACTACCTGATGGTAGCAGTGAGAGCAACCCATTGCTCGGGTGGCTCGGGTCTCCAATGATCCTCCAAGCTTTTCTCCTGCACCGCTTGGTGTATATGCCCTGGACGTAGGGAAACTAACCTCTGATGATGTGTCTGTTTGCACTACCCTTTGCAATTTAAGAGCAGTGCTGTTGCAATACCAGGCCGTGATGCAGCCAGTCAGGATGCTCTCTACAGTGCTTCAAGAAGAAGAGAGAGCCACTGGTGAGCCTTCTTTACAACGCCTTGTGTGGACTGACCTTGTGAGTTTCTCTGTGATGTGGACACAGCTTCTGACTCTCTCCACTGGAGCTCCATTAATGGTAATGGGGCTGTGTTTGTTGTTTTTTCTTCTGAAGTCCACCACAAGCTCTTTGGTCTTACTGACGTTGATGGGTAGGTTGTGCTCCTGACACCAGCATGTTAGTGTGCACCTTCTCTCTGTAAGCTGTTTTATCATTGTCAGTGATCAAACCTACCACCGTTGTATCGTCAGCAAACTTAATGATGGCATTGGAGCTATGTGTGTATGTACAGAGAATACAGGAGTGGACTTTGAACACAGCCTTGCGTGGCTCCAGTGTTGAGGGTCAGTGGTGAGGAAATGTTCATGCCCATTCTAACCACCTGGTGTCTGCTTGACAAGTCCAGAATCCAGTTGCACTGTTTAAGCCCAGAGCCCGGAGTTTCACATCAAGCTTGTAGGTCATTATGGTGTTAAACGCTTAGCTGTAGTCTACAAACAGCAATCCCACATAGGTGTTCCTTTTTTCCAGGTGGTAAAGATCAGTATGTAGTGTAGATGCAATGGCATCATCAGTGGACGGTTTATTATGGTAAGTAAACTGAGTCCAATGATGCAGGCAACCCAGAGCATATGTAATCTATGCCTCTTGAAGCATTTGCTCATGTTGGGAGTCAGAGCAACAAGACGCCAGTCATTTAAGCTATTTAAGTTATCGACAATCCCAATTGAGAATATTTGTTAAAGAATAGATTTAGAATAGATAGAATAAGATACAATTGTAACAATTACTTTAAGAGTGAATCTAGTACATACAGGAATTATTGGACATTCCAGTCAAAGGTGCCCTTGCCTTTGCTAACGCAGTAAAACGCTGCAGAAGAGGGAAACGTGCGATCACCAATGTGCGATCACTGTGCAACAAACAGGATGAACTTCAGCTACTGGCAGGAGAGGACAGAGACTTTTACTCGTCAGCAGTGCTTTCATGAAACGTGGTTATGTGAACTAATTCCGGACTCTGTGCTACAGCTGGCAGGCTTCCCACTTCTCAGAGCAGATCGCAACACAGAACTTTCCGGGAAAACAAAAGGAGGAGGTATTTGTTTTGATACTAACATTGGCTGGTGATTCAAAAACACTGTTCTCCTGATCTGGAATAATTCTATATAAACTGTAGACCTTTCTACTCTCCCCGTGAGTTTGCTTCATTTATTCTGGTCGGGGTTTACATTCCACCGAAGCCAACGTGGAGGAGGCACAGCGCATGCTCGCCGACCAGTTACTGTGTGTGGAGCGGGCAAACCCAGACTCCTTTGTTATTGTTGTCGAGGACTTTAACTGGGGAAACCTCATCCACAAACTCCTTAAATACAGACAAATAATTAAATGCCTGACCAGGGAGGAGAACATTCTTGATCACTGTTACAAAACAGTCAATAATGCCTATCATGCTGTCCCCTGTGCTGCCGTCATGGTCCACCTGATTCCTGCATATAGGCAGAAACTCAAGCTCTGTAAACCAGTTGTAAGGAAATAAAAGCTATGGAGCAGTACGGCTGTGGAGGTTTTTCGGGCATGCTTGGTGTGTACTGACTGGGATGTTTCAGGACTGCATCCAATAGTCTGGATGAGTTCACAGAGGCTGTGACGTCATACATCAGCTTCTGTGAGGACTGCTGTATTCCATCACAACAATGACAAACCCTGGTTCACAGCTAAACTCAGACGGCTAAGAATGGAAAAGAAGGAGGCGTTCAAGAGTGAGGATAAGGACAGTTTATAAGGAGGTGAGAAATGCTAAACGCCTGTAAAAAGTTTTTATGCTGCTATATTATTGTGCCGGGGGAGCAGGGCTAGTTCCCCTCCATAACTCTAAGGAATGCACTCTTTAACAACTCTCCTTGTCTCCTGTTGCAGTTCAACTTAGGCCCAGGAGACCTTGTCCCGAGCCCTCCTGGTTTTGCTGCAGAAAAAGCAGATACCTGACGATTCCAGCTGCCACTCTGCTGACCCCCCTTCCCAACATAGATCTAGACGATCCTGACAATTCCGGCTGCCACCAGGCTGAACCCCTAATCAACCCACCCTGGACTGTTCCTGTCCTGCCAATCTGATCATGCTTGTCAACTAGATCAGGCATTTTAGACTCTGGACACAGCTAATGTGAATTTATGAATTATTAACAGTATTCTTAAACATCACCCTGCACAGCCACCCCTTTGAGCCTGGTCCCTGTCTTGGTTTCTTCCTACAATCCGGCCCCCATAGGGAGTTTTTCCTAGCCACCGTGCTTCACACAGGATTTTAGGAAGAACCATCATTGAGTCCATCCTCACCTCCTCCATCACCATCTGGTACACTGCTGCCACTGCCAAGGACAAGAGCAGACCGCAGCGTATCATTCGATCTGCAGAGAAGGTGATTGGCTGCAATCGGCCATCCCTTGAGAACCTGTATACCACCAGGACCCTGAGGCGCTGGTAAAATTGTGTCTGATCCCTCCCACCCTGGACACCAACTGTTTCAGCCACTCCCTTTTGGCAGGAGGCTATGGGCGATAAGGACCAATATCTCACGCCACAAAAACAGTTTCTACCCATTGGCAGCTGGCCTCATCAACAAGGCCAGATCACCCCCAGTTACACTAACCACTTCTGCCCCTTTTTCATACTTAATGCATTATGCACTTTCGTCGAATGGACTGCTATCTTGCACATTTCTCATTGCAAACTGCACTGTCTCTATTGTGCAACTACTTGTCTTGCAGATTTCATGTTTATTATTTATGTTATGTTATACTATACGTTATGTTATGTTTTAATTACTGTATCATGTTATTTACTGTTTTAAAGTACCAGTTATACCATAGAAAATTCAATTTTGGGATATCACCTACTTGGCAATAAAGCTGATTCTGCAGACATTGTGAAGTAAATGTGATTTAATTCAAGACAAAGGTACAAACTAACACGAACAGTAAACGCAAAAGTAAAGGTGCTGTGGGAAACAGCAAAACGGAATTAAGCAATATACAAGAAACGTGTAGAGTATCCACAGTGAAATGAATTAGGACTGAACCGTGAACGTTGTGAGCTACAAACATACAAACAAAAAACCACACTGAAGGTGGAAAACACTCAGCATAAGTAGGCTCCCCAATCAGAGGCAACTTAGCACAGCTGCTCTGACTGGGGAGCCCACAGCGGCATAGAGAAGGCCAGAGGCCTCTCTAGGTGTCATGTCCTGACTGTGAATAAGACCCAAGGCATAGAGAAGGCTTGGGACCCCAGCCAGGACATGACAGATTAACTAATGAATTAGCTAATTAGCATTTTATGTGTGGTAGAATCACTAGAATAAAGCAATAAACACAATGAAGTAAATTTCAAATAGAACATTTTAGGACATCTTGTGAACTGTAAACAAAACTACAAAGTAATCATTCCCATCAATTATATCAGGGGTCTCAAACCGGTTCCACAGAGGGCAGAGTGTCTGCAGGTTTCACTCTCACCTTGTACTTGATTGATTAATTATGTCACTGATTGGTTAGGTCTACCCTCATCTGGTTATTTAGATCTGAACCTGGAACCAATTTACAGGAAAAAACTAAAACCGGTAGACACTCGGCCCTCCGTGGAACCGGTTTGAGACCCCTGAATTATATGAACCCTCACAGACTTAACTGAATCACCTGGTAAGTGACTGAATGCAAGAGGCTGTAAGGGCTAAAAATTCTCTTGGATCAAGTCTGATAAAAGCATATTTGGAATTTACAAACTACACACAGTTCTGGCTATATGAAGTTTGTGTTTATATGTACATGTTAACTTTTTGTTCTGAACATTAAACATGAAAATTAATTTATTGAGTTAAGCATACACTTATAATTTTTATCATAGGTACACTTCAACTGTGAGAGACGGAATATAAAACAAAAATCCAGAAAATCACATTTTTAAGTAATTAATTAGCATTTTATTGCATGACATAAGTATTTGATACATCAGAAAAGCAGAACTTAATATTTGGTACAGAAACCTTTGTTTGCAAATACAGAGATCATATTTTTCCTGTAGTTCTTGACCAGGTTTGCACACACTGTAGCAGGGATTTTGGCCCACTCCTCCTATCACGGTTGCGGTGTGAGTTGAAATCAAAAGCAGACATTTTGAAAGTAAAGTGGAGTTAATCCTTAAAACACAAAACAAACTACACGAACTGTCAACGTAAATGAAAGGTGCTAACAAACATAAAACGATGCACAAAGAACGTGTAGCGTATTTACTGAATAAGGAATAAAACAGAGACAAACCATGAACGTTGTGGAACACAAACAATCAACCACCTAGGCTCCCCAATCAGAGTCAACTGAACACAGCTGCTCTGACTGGGGAGCCCACAGTGGCATAAAGAGGGCTTGAGGCCTCTCTAACTGACATGCCCTGACTGCGAGCCCCAAAGCATAGAGGAGACAAGGGCCTCCCAGCCAGGACATGACACCTCCATACAGACCTTCTCCAGATCCTTCAGGTTTCGGGGCTGTCCTGGGCAATACAGACTTTCAGCTCCCTCCAAAGATATTCTATTGGGTTCAGGTCTGGAGACTGGCTAGGCCACACCAGGACTTTGAGATGCTTCTTACGGAGCCACTCCTTAGTTGCCCTGGCTGTGTGTTTTGGGTCGTTGTCATGCTGGAAGACCCAGCCACGACCCATCTTCAATGTTCTTACTGTTGGCCAAGATCTCGCAATACATGGCCCCATCCATCCTCCCCTCAATATGGTGCAGTTGCCCTGTCCCCTTTGCAGAAAAGCATCCCCAAAGAATGATGTTTCCACCTCCATGCTTTACGGTTGGGATGGTGTTCTTTAAAAAAAAGAAGCTATTTTTGTCTCATTCCTTCTCCCATTCCTCCTCTGGATCATCCAGATGGTCATTGGCAAACTTCAGACGGGCCTGGACATGCGCTGGCTTGAGCAGGGGGACCTTGCGTGTGCTGCAGGATTTTAATCCATGACGACATAGTGTGTTATGTGGCAAGCCAACACCCCAGCACCACGGTGACCAGTGCCCCAGGTCAGAGTTGGAAGGAGGAATCCACTCCAGGTTTTACAACCACCCACCCCTAGGCCAGCCAACGAGGGGCACGGCTGCACCTCATCAGCTCATTGGGGAAGGGATAAAACCTCCACAGTACAAGACTCGCTGGGAGAGAAGCGGCGAGAGCCCTGTATGGCTGCATACCGAAGGCTACAAAAAAAACCTAACCAACCAGTGTGTTCCTTTGTCAACAGGTGTAACCCGCAGAAGGAACAGAGAAAGCTGTTGTTACCCTCAACTGAGGAGGAACCTGAGTTTTAGATTTGGACAACAAACCTTTTGTTTTGTGCATTAACCCTGAGTTTGTTTGTGTCTGTTCCAAGCTGTGTGAGGTCACCCCTTGGTCTGAACTCCCTGGTTGCCACATATGGTGGAGGATGCGGGCAACTGACAACGCTACCTCGACTTCCACAGCTTGAGCAGCACCCTCCAAGCAGACAAGCAGCCTAACTTTGTTAATGGTTTTCCCTGTTTCCCCTGAAGTTCGGCTTTGACCACGACATGGAGAACGCTATCGCCGCACTACTCCAGGCCCAGACGCGACAAGCCCAGGGGATGACCGCCCTCCAAGAACTTTTGGCCCAGATGGCCACCAGGTTGACTCCTGAACCTCCTGGCGCAGCCCCCGCAACTCTTCTCCAGAAGACGACATTGAAACGTTCCTGGAAATCTTTGAGCGAACTGCGGACCGAGAGGGTTGGCCACCCGAGAAATGGGCCCATACTTTGGCACCTTTCCTGACTGGCTTGGCCCAGCGGGCCTACCAGGCACTCTCAGGTGCTGAGGCAGCAGACTATGCAACCCTGAAGAAAGCCATCCTGGCTCAGTATGGCCACAATTTGGCTACACATGCTCAACAGTACCATGCATGGGATTACGAACCACGTGCCCCAGTGAGGGGACAACTCGTACAGCTGGTCAGAGTCACGCGCAACTGGGTAATGACAGGAGAGGGCCCTGGCGCGATTGACAGGATCATCATGGATAACCCTAACCACCTGTAACGAAGAGGTGGGCGGCCCAGAAACAACCCCTGTTCCATAGAAGACCTTCTCCAAATCCTGGAGAACTATCAGGTGTCACAGGCCATGATGGCCGAGACCCGCCCTCAAACCAGGGGACCGGGGGCCCCATCACCACAGACACCCCTCTCTCCACAGGCACCTCCCCGAAGACAAGATGGGAGATGTTTCACCTGCGGTCGGTTGGGACACCTGGCCAGACAATGTCCTGGGGAGGATACCCAATGCCGTCGGCCAGTGCTGGGGAGGGCCAGCGGTCCCACAGAAGTCTGCTCACAACCTGCGGGTCCCACGACCCCTCCATCTCCCCTAACATACCGGTTAGGGTTGGAAACGAGGACACCTCTGCACTCATCAACTCTGGCAGTGCAGTGACGCTAGTCCGCCCAGGACTTGCCACAGGAGATCTGGGTCCCAACATTAAGGTTGCCTGCGTCCACGGGGACACTCAAAGCTATCCCACCCAACACATTAGAGTCTGTCCTCCTCTGGGGAGCTTCTCCATGATGGCCGGGCTGGTCCCGAAACTTCCAGTTCCACTGCTGATTGGGCGGGACTGCCCCATTTTCGAGAGGTTTTGGCAGGAATCACCACGCCGTACCCAGGGTGTCCGGGGGTCCCAATATCCGGGAAGAGCGCCCCGACAGAGACGGCGGCAAGCCTGTGCCGCGCTGTCCTCCCAGGGCCCCTCCTCAGTCGAGGATCCAGAGGGAGAGGACAACCACCAGCGCCAAACCCTGACAAATGCCAAGAACAACGTCCCAACTGACCAGGGAACGCAGAGGACGGTCACTGCATCGGAGCGGCCCCCACACCAGGGCCCGTAAGTAATCGAAAGCTCCCAACACACTGAGTTTTCGGAATTCCCCCAAACGGCGGAAGGGTGTACAAGCCAGCCCGGACGGTTCTCCCAGGCCCAGCTGGAAGATGAAGGCCTGCGACACGCCTGGGCTCATGTATCAGTGATGGAGGGCCAGCCCAATGGGGTAAGTCCCCTACTATATCCCCATTTTGCGGTCAATAAAGGGTTGTTATACCGAGTAGTCCAGATCGAGGGGAAGGTGGTCGACCAGTTAGTAGTGCCCAAACTGTACACTAGCCAGGTGTTGTATCTAGCCCACACACACCTTCTTGGGGCCCACTTGGGGATGGATAAGACCAGGTCTAGGATTGAGGCCCGATTTTATTGGCCCGGAATAAAAAGGGCTGTAACAGACTTTTGTGCCGCAGGCCCAGACTGTCAGTGGACAACCCCACGACACGTTGGGCGACACCCGTTGATCCCCCTCCCTATTATTGACGAACCCTTTGAACGAATAGCCCTGGACATTGTAGGGCCTCTACCCAAGTCAAGCAAGGGCCATCGATACATCCTCGTGTTAGTCGACTATGCCACCCGCTACCCTGAGGCCCTTCCCCTTCGTGCGGCCACAGCTAAGGTGGTAGCCAAGGAACTGTTCCTACTGTTTAGCAGAGTCTTCCGTTTTGAAAGAGCTAATAAGTCTGCTGCAGATAAAACACCTCAGAACTTCGGTCTATCACCCCCAGACCGCTGGCCTGGTGGAACGGTTCAACAAGACACTGAAGCACATGTTGAAGAAAGTGATGGAGGCGGACGGAAGGAACTGGGACCAGCTCTTGTCCTATGTCCTTTTTGGGGTAAGAGAAGTGCCTTAGGCCTCCACAGGGTTTTCACCTTTTGAACTATTATATGGCCGGCGGCCCAGGGGACTGTTGGACCTAGCCAAGGAGGCCTGGGAAACCCAGCCGTCTCCACACCGCACAATCTTGGAGTACACTGAGCAAGTGAGACAGCGACTGGCTCAGGTATGGCCTGTGGTCCGGGAACACCTCCAGCAAGCACAGCAGGCCCAAGCACGGGTCTACAACCGAGGGGCTCAGGTGCGTGTCTTTCAACCAGGTGAGTGGGTGTTGTTGCTGGTACAGATGGCGGTAACCAGCATCGTCCTCCAGCATTTGGACGTGTTCTCGGAACTGCCAGGCCGCACCAATGTTATCCACCATGAGATCCATACCGAGCCGGGGATACGGGTAAGGATTAGACCCTACCGAATACCAGAGGCCAGACGGGGCGCTATTAAAGCTGAGGTGGCTAAGATGTTGGATTGGGCCGTTATCGAGAGGTCCAATAGTGCCTGGTCCAGCCCGGTTGTGTTGGTGCCGAAACCAGATGGCTCGCTCAGAGTCTGCAATGACTTCCGGAAACTTAACGAAGTTTCAAAGTTTAATGCCTACCCTATGCCACGGGTTGATGAACTTATAGACCGGTTAGGCCCAGCTTGTTTTATCTCAACTTTTGATCTTACCAAAGGCTATTGGCAGATTCTGCAGCACCCTGAAACCCAGGAGAAGACGGCCTTCGCCACACCAGACGGGCTGTACCAGTACACAGTGCTTCCCTTTGGGCTACACGGGGCCCCAGCCACATTTCAACGACTGATGGACCACATCCTCCGACCCCACCAGCCCTATGCTGCTGCCTACCTCGACGACATAGTGGTACACAGCGCTACCTGGGAGTCCCATGTCTGTAGACTGCGAGCCGTCTTAATGGCTTTACGAGGGGCTCACGGCTAACCCAGCAAAGTGTCACCCTGGTCTGGAAGAGGCGTCATACCTAGGTTACCGCATCGGCCGGGGGAACGTGAGACCCCAGGAACCGAAGGTCGAGGCCATCAAGTGCTGGCCACGGCTGACCACAAAGGTACAGGTGAAGGCGTTCCTCGGGCTGGTGGGGTACTACCAACGATTCATTCCCCGCTTCGCCACTCTAGCTGGACCCCTGCACGACCTAACACAAAAGTTATGTCCTGACACAGTCGCCTGGACAATGGACGCTGAGGAGTCCTTCAACTGTCTAAGGCAAGTCCTCTGTTCGGAACCCGTGCTAGTTACCCCTGACTTTGCTCTCCCTTTTGTGGTCCACACGGATGCCTCGGACGTGGGGCTTGGCGCGGGGTTGTCTCAGACCCGACAGGGAGATGAGCACCCTGTCCCCTACATCAGCAGGAAATTCCAGAAACACGAGAAGTCCTACTCAACAGTGGAGAAGGAGGCCCTCGCCATCAAGTGGGCCCTTGAAATTACCTGCTGGGCCGTCGTTTCAAGTTAGTGACCGACCATGGCCAGGGCCAAGGACCCTAATGCCAGGGTGACCCATTGGTTCCTGGCCCTGCAGGACTTTGACTTCCAGGTTGAGCACCGGCCAGGTCGGGAGAACGCTGACGCGGATGCCCTCTACCGGAGGGATGCGTGCCTGTGGGCGGTCCAAGGCGATCCCGGCTTTCTGCTGTGGGGGGGGGAGTTGTGGCAACCCGGGAGCTGTAAGGCAGCCAACACCCCAGCACCACGGTGACCAGTGCCCCAGGTCAGAGTTGGAAGGAGGAATCCACTCCAGGTTTTACAACCACCCACCCCTTAGCCAGCCAACGAGGGGCACGGCTGCACCTCATCAGCTCATTGGGGAAGGGATAAAACCTCCCCAGTACAAGACTCGCGGGGAGAGAAGCGGCGAGAGCCCTGTATGGCTGCATACCGAAGGCTACTAGAAAAACCTAACCAACCAGTGTGTTCCTTTGTCAACAGGTGTAACCCGCAGAAGGAACAGAGAAAGCTGTTGTTACCCTCAACTGAGGAGGAACCTGAGTTTTTGATTTGGACAATAAACCTTTTGTTTTGTGCATTAACCCTGAGTTTGTTTGTGTCTGTTCCAAACTGTGTGAGGTCACCCCTCGGTCTGAACTCCCTGGTTGCCACAGTTACTAATGGTTTTCTTTGAGATTGTGGTCCCAGCTCTCTTCAGGTCATTGACCAGGTCCTGCCGTGTGGTTCTGGGCTGATCCCTCACCTTCCTCATGATCATTGATGCCCCACGAGGTGAGATCTTGCATGGAGCCCCAGACCGTGGGTGATTGACCGTCATCTTGAACTTCTTCCATTTTCTAATAATTGCGCCAACAGTTGTTGCCTTCTAACCAAGCTGCTTGCCTATTGTCCTGTAGCCCATCCCAGCCTTCTGCAGGTCTACAATTCTATCCCTGATGTCCTTACACAGCTCTCTGGTCTTGGCCATTGTAGAGACGTCGGAGTCTGTTTGATTGAGTGTGTGGACAGGTGTCTTTTCTACAAGTAACGAGTTCAAACAGGTGCAGTTAATACAGGTAATGAGTGGAGAACAGGGCGGCTTCTTAAGGAAAACCAGGTCTGTGAGAGCCAGAATTATTACTGGTTGGTTGGAGATCAAGTACTTATGTCATGCAATCAAATGCTAATGAATTACTCAAATATCAAACAATGTGATTTTCAGTTTTTCTGTTTTAGATTCTGTCTCGCACAGTTGATGTGTACCTATGATAAAAATGACAGACCTCTACATGCTTTGTAAGTAGGAAAAGCTGCAAAATGTACAGTGTATCAAATACTTCTTCTCCCCACTGTATATACAAATATATATTTATAAATATATATATAAATACTAACAGAAATAAATGAAGAATTAATGTGAGCCCAAAACTTTCCAAAAGTAGGACCATCTGCTTTAAATGCGTTGGTTGGATGTTGAAGTGCCGTACATGTGGCTTTTGGCTCCGGCAAATTCATCTATGTGTTCAAATCTCAAGGAACATTGAGAATTGCTGCCAACAGTTCATTTTCAGTGCCACAGTCTGTGCGTGGAGGCACTTTGGGAAACTCAGCTGCACACGATTGTTGTTCGACTTTCCACATTTAAGCCAAATAACTTTTCTGGAGAAGTCATCTATACAGCCACTGCAATTCCAGAAAGCTTTTAATTGGTCAAAACTAACTTTCAACATGCCAGACATCCCAGGGTCCCATTGAGTAGTATGCTCTTCGGATAAATCTGTATCTTGAGTGATTCTTTATTCAAGATGGATCCAGTTCCACTATTATGCGCATCACATATGCCCCTGGAGCTGGACGAGGCGCTGGATCCAGGGCCAGACCATAGGGATACTCCTTATCTGAGACGAGCTCCTTGTCTCCAAGGCATTCTCCCACAGTCCAGCCTTGGTCCTGTAGTGGTTGTTCATTCTGTCACGGTTTCTTTTTAGGCAGGACACGAGGCACAGTATGAGTTGAAGACATCCTTTTAATGTTTCTTCTTCTAAATCTCACAAAAGCAAAAAAACAACAAAAAGAAGAGGCAACCCGAGAACTGAGGTACAGCACAACTGACACAAACAATGAACCACAAACTGAACATGCTAAGTGCAACTTAGGGTCCCCAATCAGAGCAACGATGCACAGCTGCCTCCAATGGGGGACAAACAAACTGGCAGCCTAAAGGTACCTCACCAGACAGATCCTGACTGTGACCCCCGGGCACACAGAGATGCCCAAAGGCCCCCAGCCAGGATTGTGATGATAGTGGAGCGGCAACAAACCATGCGCAAACACTCCTTCGTATATGTGGATTTATTTAAAGACAAAAAACACAATATACGTACTGTGAAAAGAGGTAAACAAAAGACGCTGGAAGAAACCGAGGGTTACTAAAGTAAAACAGCAAACATAACATGTAACACGCATTACACATAATACAACACCAGTGCAGAGCTGCTGTGCTGGCCAGATTGTCACACTGACACCCTTTCTTGAAAGTGTTTTAAAATACACAAGATTTGCATTGAATGATTTCTACATGTAATTTACTTTTGCTGAAATGTCTAATATCACTATGTCTCCGTACACAGGTAAAGCTTCATCTGATGGACTGGTGTTAGCTAAATTATGAAATGCTAATGTTTCTGCATGGCTAGCTTCATAATACTACATTTATGTTAGATTTCAGAGTACATTAATATGAAAATATAAAGAACATTGCTCATTTGGGACAATCACATAACAATAGTAATCAAAGTTAGTTAGCGAACAACATTTCACTTACCTCTAAAACGAATAATAACTTTCCATTTCCACATGTAGGAATGACAGTAATAGTCAGCAAGCCTGTTACATTTTTAACATCAGTTTTGTTGTGGCTTTTGGCAAATCTTAGCATTGTGCCCTTTTGCAAAACGTAGCTCTGTGGCCTTTTGCAAATTGTCACCTGCCTCTTTGCAAAAACCTCTCATAGGCAGTCAGTGGGTGGGAACAATAGCAAGTTAGTATCAGCGTTCTGAAGCAGCTGGAACTCGACTGGTTCGGCGTCACCACACCTGGTCTTTGGGCATCAAAGTAGTGACAGAACAGAAGCAAGACAGCTCATTAAAATATTGCCCAATGTTACTAACACACCGTTTCCATTAAATAGATAGAGGTACAATAACAAATTATAAATACAGCTGCAAGCAGCAATGACGGTTTCTCCGTAAACTGTTGACAAATGTTGACAAATGGTGACAAATGGTGACAAATGTTGACAAATGGTGACAAATGGTGACAACTGTTGACAAATGCTGACAACTGCTGACAAATGGACCAGCCTTCGTTTCGAACGCACTTTTTGAACATTTGACCCATACAGGGATTCGAACCAACCAACCGTGGACAACCATGCCAGCCCTCGTTCCAAACACTCATTTTGAACATTTGACACATACGGGGATTCGAACCAACCGTGGACAACCGTGCCAGCCCCCATTTCGAAAGCACTTTCTGAACATTTGACCCAAACAGGGATTCGAATCAACCAACCGTGGACAACCATGCCAGCCCTCTTTTTGAACATTTGACCCATACAGGGATTCAAACCAACCAACCGTGGACAACCATGCCAGCCCTCGTTCCGAACATTTGACACATACGGGGATTCGAACCAACCGTGGACAACCGTGCCAGCCCTCGTTTCGAAAGCACTTTCTGAACATTTGACCCAAACAGGGATTCGAATCAACCAACCGTGGACAACCATGCCAGCCCTCTTTTCGAACATTTGACCCATATGGGGATTCGAACCAACCAACCGTGGACAACCGTAGACAACAATGACAGCCCTCATCTCGAACGTGCTTTTCGAACATTTGACCCTTTCGGCCGACACTGGGAATTGAACCAGGTACCACCTGCTCACAAGCCCCAACCCTATCCCCGGTACCATTGGGACAGCTGGGAAACCCTGTGGATGTGGACACTCTGAATTAACTGAATGGGACTTGCAATGAAAGTTAATAATTCGGCCTTTTTGGATGGTTAAATTATTATTCCGGCCATTTGGTATTGTTTAGTATTTTCCTAAGTGAAAATTGGACAAGATGCAACAAAAAAAAATTTACCCGTACGGGGATTCGAACCAGGTACAACCACCTCACAAACCCCAGCCCTATCCCCTGTACCATCAGGACAGCTGATGTACACTGTTGATGTGGACACTGTGAATGAACTGAATGGGACTTGCAATGAAAGTTAATAATTCAGCCTTTTTGGATGGTTAAATTATTATTCCGGCCATTTGGTATTGTTGTTGACACTGTGAATGAACTGAATGGAACTTGCAATGAAAGTTAACAATTCGGCTATTTTGGATGGTTAAATTATTATTTCTGCCATTTTGTATTGTTTAGTATTTTCCTAAGTGAAAATTGGACAAGACGCTACTAAACAACATTTGACCCATACGGGGATTCGAACCAGGTACCATGCGCTCACAAGCCACAGCCCTGTCCCCTGTACCATTGGGACGGCTGGGAATCTCTGTGGATGTGGACACTGTGAATGAAATTAATGGGACGTGCAATAAAAGTAAATAATTTGGGCATTTTGGAAAGTCAAATTATGAATCCAGCCATTTTCTATTGTATAACAGATCGCTCTTCATTGTGACAACTGATAAGTCATTTGGCGGACCCGAGTTGTGATCCGCCAACAACGAATCATGAGTCCTATGCCTTGACCACTGTGCCACCAGAGAAGCTGTGGGACAAGGAGTAGAGACACACCATGAGTGTAAAAAAATTCGAATTTTGGGGCATTTATTTTAGCTCCACATATTGGGGAATGTGGCCCATTCTGGCAGCCCCTTTGCACTTTTTATTGTCCACCCCATGTGTGAGCATAGTCCCAGGTCAATATGGTATTTTTTTATGGACCCATAATTCGGGGGTCAAAGTACAGATTTACATTAATTTTAATAACTCGGGAGTTTTGCAGCAGATCTCTTAGCTTTGTTCAAACCAACATGGGATATGTACCTTGCTGATGTGTGCCACTTTCCAAGTAATTCTGTCAGGCAGGTCGTTAGAAGAAGATGTTTTTAGGTTTGGCCAATTAGGGGCCCTACAGAAATTCCAATATGGCGGACTATATGGGTTTAAGAGGCTTTTTTGTTCCCCATGAGAAATGAGGAAGCTGTAGAAAGTTTCAGCAGAATTGGACAAAAATTGTGGAAACTGAGGCCGTTTGAAAAAAACTTTTTAGAACGTTTCCTATAGCGCCACCAATGGGTGAATCTGTCCCATTCGTGGTGTGCAGCTGCCGGGAGCAATACCACACCTGTGTGCCAAGTTTGGGAAAAAGTTACCAAAGGGTTGCTGAGATATAAAGCCTCAAGTAGAAGAAGAAAAATAATGGGAATCGCTGTGGACACTGTGAATGAACGTGCAATAAAAAAGTAAATGATTCAGGCATTTTGAATTATGAATCCGGCCATTTTGTATTGTATAGGAGATTGCTCTTCATCGTGACAACTGTTAAGTCATTTGGCGGACCCGAGTTTTGATCCGCCAACGACGAATCATGAGTCCTGTGCCTTGACCACTGTGCCACCAGAGAAGCTGATGGCGAAGGGGTAGAGTGTAAAAAAATTTGAAATTTGGGGCATTTATTTTAGCGCCACATATTGGCGAATGTGGACCATTCTGGCAGCCCCTTTGCACTTTTCATTGTCTACCCCATTTGTGAGCATAGTCCCAGGTCAATATGGTATTTTTTTATGAAACCATTTTTTTATGGTCAAAATCTGATTTGCATAGATTTGAATAACTCGGGCAGATCTCTTAGCTTTTTTGAAACCAACATGGGACATGTACCCTGCTGATGTGTACCAAGTTGCAAGACTTTTGGTGCAGCGGTTTGTCAGAAGAAGACTTTTGTAGGTCTGGCCAATTAGTGGCCCTACAGAAAGATCTGTCATGGCAGACCTAGGGGTCCTATGGGCTTTTTTGTTAACCGTGATGAATGACGAAGGTTTAGAAAGTTTGAGCAAAATTGGACAAAGGGGGTGGAAACGCCAGCTGTGTAAAAACAACTGCTTCCTATAGCGCCACCTATGGGCGAATGTGTCCCATTCTTGGTGTGAGAGTAACAACAATAACAATAGGTTTCCTCCTGACGGAGAAACCTAATGAATAGAGTGGTAGTCCTAATACAGATACAGACCACATTGATGGTAAATAATGGCATCTTTGCACACCCTTAAATAGCTGGAAGCTCTTAATCTGTAGAAGCCTTTGAAAGTAGCTACTCGGGTGCTGGTGCCAGTCATTACTTTCAGCAAGGACTGTGCCATCCTTTAGTCCAACATGCTAAGGGGTATGTATTTGCTTCACATGACAGCTGTCCCTAACAACCCTAGCAATGTCAGATTAATTGTTTACTCTGGTCTTCCTAAAGCAGTACCAATCCAAAGCACTAGTCAGGCCTATACTTGGTGTGTCCTGCAATCAGGAAGTGGAGGCCCAGCTTCAGGTGAAGGTTGTGCATAGTCTGCCAGGCACAGTACCATAGCACAAAATTGTTCTTGTTTTGTCACACTGCAGTTGTAACTATAAAGGTCTGCACATGTTTCTCCAACTCCATAGTTGTTGGAATAATGATGCAGATAGTTGATGACTGCAGTGCTGCCCTTACTTGATGACATCCCTACATCTATTAGGTAGTTTACTTGCTTCGGCATCCCTTTGCAGGAGACACCAAAAACAACTTCGCATTCACTGGTTGGCGTTCAGCAATTGGATACATATTTGAAGGAGCAGAAGGTTACCTTGTTAAAACAAGCTGTCGTTTGGGCAGATGAGTTTGAGTAACACAGAAACCTATGTTTGGTCCTTCCCGTCCAGAAAATAGAACAGTTCCTTCTGGTACTAGTCCGCAGCCCAGGGGTGCTGTTGGTGGTACTTCCCGCACTAGAGGCGAATGTTTCTACTGTCACAAGACGGTCACATAGTTGCTGATTGTCCCGTTCTTAAACGTAAGGTATTTACTCAAACAGCAAAAAGTGGTTTGGTTAATCAACACACAAAAACTTTGTCATTCTCACATATCTGTGTTTGATGGGAGAGATGCTTGTACTTTGCCTGATCCAAGTTACCAACCTTTTATGTCAACTGGTTTTGTTTCATTGTCTGGAAATTTAAAGGATCAGCGGTCTGTGTGGATATTGAGGGACACTGGTGCTGCACAGTCGTTTTTCTTGGCAGATATACTACCACTGACCGATAACTCTGCTTGTGGTTTAAGTGTATTGGTTTAGGGAATTGAGATGGGTTTTGTACCCGTTCCTCTTCATTATGTCCATCTAACATCTGACCTGGTTAGCAGCGTTTTCAAAGTAGGTATAAGGTATTTTATTTTCTTGGGAAACTATATTGCTGGGGGTAAGGTTTTGCCTAGGTTGGAGGTCTTAGATCTCCCCGGAGCTCAGTCAGATGACCTTGGTCAAAGCTTTCTTGGAGTTTACGCGTTCTCAGTCCAATAGGTTAGGTGAAATAATTGATTTGTCCAACTCTGCAAATGCTGATGATTGCTGGGTGCCTCCTGTGTAGTCCGGATAAACAGTCTAATGTTGCTGAAAGGTCAGCAAAGATGGAAGCAGGTGTAGAAGCCATACCATTGACAGTCAGCCGTGAACAACTTAAAAGTAGTCAGCAGGCTGATCCCAGCCTTGCTAAGTGTTTCTCTGTGGCAGTTGGTTCTGAGGCGGTTGATCAACATAATTACTATTTTTGTGAGAATGGACTTCTTATGCATAAATGGCGTGAGGAATGTGATTGGAGTGCTGTTCATCAGAATGTTGTTCCTACGGCCCTCTGCCAACAAATTCCAACTCTGGCTCATGATCAGCCATGGTCCAGTCATCTAGGGATCACAAAAACAAAAACCTATGTTAGAGTGCTTTAGCATTTCTTTTGGCCAGGTTTAAAAAAAGATGTTGTTCGTTTTTGTTGTACGTGCCACATTTGTCAGGTTACAGGTAAGCCTAATCAAGTGGTCCCTGTGGCCCCTCTTTGTCCTATACCAGTAATGGGGGAGCCGTTTGAACCTGTACTGGTTGACTTTGTAGGTCCTTTACCCAAATCTAAAATTGGTAACCAGTTCTTGCTCACAATAATGTGTGTAGCTACTCGTTATCCGGAGGTGATACCCTTTACGCAAGATTACTTTACCAAGTCTGTTAAGTTCTAATGACATTTTTTTCGACCTTTGGTCTCCCGAAGATTGTTCAGACGAATCAAGGCACACATTTTCTTTCAAAGCTTTTTAAGCAGGTGTTAGCATCCCTAGGAGTGGAACAGAGGGTTTCTAGTGCGTGAGTCACAGGGCGCACTGGAACATTGGCATCAGACCCTGAAATTTATGTTGCGTAAATTCTGTCGTTATGATAAACATGCTGTAGTCCGTTCATTTCAACCAGGTGGCCAGGTTCTCGTTTTGTTGCCTATTGCTGGCTCGGCCCTGTCTGCTCGGTTTTCGGGTCTGTATACTGTTGAGAGAACATTAAGTGACACAGATTATGTAATTTGAACCCCTGATCGAAGACATCAGTTTCGAACTTGCAATGTTAACATGATAAAGCAATGATAGGGCCCCCCCCCCACGGAAGGATCCCCGGTTGTATGCCGCTGTGGTTAATTCTGCTTATATTACTGATGTTCAGGATGAGGATAGACTGGTCTTGCGCAATACTGCTCACCAAATTCTGACATGATAAAGTTATTGCAGTCATGGTTAGGGTATTTACCCCCAAGCCAACAATGCAATATTGTGGGATTAGTCCAACTGTATACCTGCCTTTTTAGCGCTGTACCAACTCAAACTAATGTGTTGTTTGTAATAGTTGTCTATGAGGCCCCAAATACTTGCAGGTGGCAAAACTGCCCATTTGTCTTGGCAAAATGCCTCCAGGTCTTTGGTTGTCTTGCTTGAACCGCACGTTTGAGATCTCCCCGGAGATATTTGATGATATTAAGGTCAGGAGACTGGGATGGCCATTCCAGAACATTCACCTTTTTCTGCTGTCACAATTTGAGGGTCAACTTGGCCTTGTGCTTAAGGTCATTTTTGTGCAGAAGAATGCAAATTATCTGCCAGTACTTTCTGATAACATGCTGCGTCTATCTTGCCATCAATTTTCACAAGATTTCCTGTGCCTTTAGCGCTCACACACCACTAAACCATCAGTGATCCACCACCATGCTTCAAAGTAGGGATGGTATTCTTTTCACTATAGGCCTTGTTTACCCCTCCCCAAACATAGTATTTTGGTCTCAAAATGTGAGGCATGTCAAGGTGTTGTAGGGCATATTGTAACCAGGCTTTTTGGTGGCATTCTTTTTATCCCAAACAGTTCTTCTGGCAGTTGGGGCTGAAATATTTCTTGGTGTACTTGACCTTGGTATCAAGAGATCCCAGAATGTTCCACTTCTTAATAAGTGATTGAACAGTAGTGACTGGCATTTTCAAGGCTTTGGATATATTTTTTGATCCTTTTCTATCTTTATAATGTTCCATTACCTTGTTACACAGGTCTTTTGACAGGTATTTTCTGCTCCCCATGGCTCAGTATCTAGCTTGCTCAGTGCATTGGCGTGAGAGCTAACAAACTCATTGACTATATATACACAGACTCTAATTGAAATTGTTTATAAAGCCACAGGTGTGGGAAATTAACATTTAATTGTCATTTTAACCTGTGTGTTTGTAACAAGGCCAGACATTCAAGGGTATGTAAAATGTTGATCATGGCCATTTCGGTGATTTCTGTTATCATTATGATTTAATATAGAGCCAAACAACTAAGTGATAATACATGGCTTCATATGATCACTATCCTTCAGTAAAATACTTTTTTGCAATTTTCTAAATCAATGCCAAAATTAAAAAATTTCTGCCTGGACTTTTGAGGACAACTCTAGATAGATATTCATATACAAAACAGAAATAGAAAGTTTCAAGGCATGCAACTACACTATGAAATGTGTGTAGTTGTTAGGTGATGCTTTCGTTTGGTCTGCATTTTCTTTGTGAATTGAGTCATTTCTGATTCGTTAATACATGTCATAATAGCTCCCAAAACAAACATGTCTCTGTTGATAATGACCCTGTTTTCAGTGTGGTTTTGAAGACAAACTCTGGAGCGAGTTTCTGGCTGCAAGAGGCTGGTTGTGCCTCATTCTCTTTTCGAATCGCTTGCAGTTGCTGTCACGTCGCCCCCTGGTGGTGGGCCTTCCTCCTGTCGTGTGGCAATCCGGCGTTCAACGTTGCCGGCCTTCTAATGGCCATTGTGTATGTTTGTCCTGTTTCCCATGCCCTGTGACGGCACCCTTTCCTAATCCCTTGCACCTGCTCCCAATCAGCTGGGTATTTAAGCCCCTGTGTGTCTCGTCTCCGTGTGTGTTATTGTCGCTGTGTTAAGTTCCATTGTACTGTGCTATTTGCCTGTTTTTGGGAACTATCGCTATTGATAATTTCCGTGCCTGCATGCACGTTATTTTGACTGACTACCTCCTGAAGAGAGGCTGTTTCGGGCTACGAGATAGTTTATTAAACAAACATCTGTCGTAAGCTCACCCTTGCATCTTGGTCCCGTTCAACGTTGCCGGCCTTCTAATGGCCATTGTGTATGTTTGTCCTGTTTCCCATGCCCTGTGACGGCACCCTTCCCTAATCCCTTGCACCTGCTCCCAATCAGCTGGGTATTTAAGCCCCTGTGTGTCTCGTCTCCGTGTGTGTTATTGTCGCTGTGTTAAGTTCCATTGT
>JACXGK010004476.1:0-10085 GCA_016801125.1 Novumbra hubbsi
AGAAGGAGACAGAGAAGGAGACTGATGGTAGAAGAGGGAAGTAGGAGACAGAAAGGAGGAGAGGAGAGAAGGAGACAGAGACAGAGAGAAGGAGAGGTGAGAAGGAGACCAAAAGGAGGAGAGGGGAGAAAAAGAAAGAGCGAGGAGAGGGAGAGAGAGGGAAGTTGTAAATTGGTTTACGGTTTGATTTAAATAAGATGCAGCAGATCCTCTTTTACAGACACCAGAAAACACAACAGCCACAACGCTGCCTTCGGTGTATTAAGATTTGTATTGTCCCACACACTCACATATTTCCATGTGGCTTCTGTGGATAAACACCTAATGGAGTAGAAGTGTGTGTCTCCAGTGTCTGTGTGTCCGTGTGTGTGTGTGTGTAAGTCTTCATTCTTGATCACGGTGAAGTATATCTGCCAAAGATACAGGAGGTAAAAAGAGAAAAATCAATATTTGAAGTGTATAAAGCACAGACGTTGACAGCGTAACTCACTGAGGGCCACCCCCGACTGTAGGGTGGATATTAAACTCCTCATATCCGTAGTTACTTATCTCTTTCTATCCCCAAACACACCCATCTCTCTCCCTCTCCCTCCCCCTTTTCTCCCACCCTCTCCCTCGACCTCTCCCGTGTCTCTGTGTTCCAGATCGGTGAGGGTGGGGTGGACGTCTCCCGGCCGGCCTAGGGGTATCACGCTGGGCTACGAGGTGTGGAGAAGGCCCATTAGGCCCTGTGAGGGGGCTTTAGGGGTGACCCAGGAGGGTGAGGGGTCAGAGGTCAGATGCTCCTACCTTCAGTGCTCCGCCATTCAGGGGGTATGTGGGATGTCCTGCTACCAGCCTCAGAGACAGGTAACTCATTAGTGTCCATGTATAACGTATTAACTACATACTGCATGCTGTGCTGTAGTCTATTTATTGTGTTGTACCGTATTACCCGTATTACGTATTATGGAACGGAACCGCCCTGGTGTAGAGCGGTGGCTCGCCAGACGTTCAGGTGTTGGAATAGGTTTTAATTATGCGCGAGACACAGTCGTCGTTACCTCCCAACGCTAAACAGATTAACTTGTTCTCTGTCGATGGTTGCCATCCTCGTGTCATTGAACACCGGGCCAATTTGGCTCCAGACGTTGGTTCCCTGTCAGTGGTGGAGTCACGTTACACACACACACACACACCAGGGACATGAAAACAATAGAACACATGTGTATCCAAGGACAGCCTTCGTCCCATCCTTCCACAGTCAGCTGAGGCGGTGCCACTGCTGTAGGACGTGAGCCGTACGGACGGTGACCATTTTATCCAGCCTGTAGTTGACCAGGTTGAGGGAGCTCCACCTGGTCAGCTCCTCCAGCTGATTAACTCCCCCTTTACGTCTTCCTCTCACGTTCCTCCTGCTTTCCAGGTGTGTTGTGATGGCGTAGTCCACTCCACAAAACCTCTACACCTGTGCTGTGAGGGGCATTACCTGCCCTTGCCTAACTCCTCCCACGCTGTGTGTTGTGGAGGTGAGCTCCTCCCACCGCTTCCAGGTCACCAATGTTGTGGAGGATACTATGTTCCCATAGCCATCGGTGAGTGCACACTCATGAACATTGTGTGTCTTCATGCTATGTTGAAGGATTCTTTAAGCTCTGAAAAGGCTTCTGGAATGTTTGGTTCCCTTTTTATAACGCCTTATGCTTTATTTACATTTACGTCTGTTTCATGCCCCTTCACGTCCTCTGTTCCCCCAGGTGAAGTGTGCTGTCCTGGTGTGGGACGGGTTTCTGTGGGGGCGGGGGACACCTGCTGTAGGGATGTGCCTTACTCCCCTTCAGGGGGGCAGCTGTGCTGTGGAGGGGGTCTCCGTGACGGCTACAGGTCACAGTGCTGCGGGGGCGCAGTTATAGAGGATACCCTGGTGTGCTGTGGAGATGCAGAGAGCGGAACGCCATACACACCTGTATCAGGTCTGTAGATATAGACAACACCCTGAATACAACACACACCTGTATCAGGTCTGTAGATATAGACAGCACACCCTGAATACAACACACACCTGTATCAGGTCTGTAGATATAGACAACACCCTGAATACAACGCACACCTTGAATACAACGCACACCCTGAATACAACGCACACCCTGAATACAACGCACACTTTGAATACAACACGCAGCCTCAACACAACACACCCTGATAACAGCAGGCACACTACATTTCACCAGAAGTTGAGCCTCTGTGGTCCTGAGTGACTTTAGAATGACACCTAGGAGGGAGGTGGGAGGGGAGGAGGGTGATGTAGAGGAAGGGGGGGAGAAAGGGGGTCGCTTCTCCCCTGTGGGGCCTCTGAGAGCAGGCCCCCAGGCACAGATGGGCAGAGTGTGTGTGTGTGTTTGTGTGTTTGCGTGTGTGTGTGTGTGTGAGATGGCCCACGGTGTCAGACGTCTTTGTCCCAGCAAATGATAGAGCGGGCGAAGGGTTGGCACTGGCGAGGGCGCTGCCAGGCGCTCAGCAGGACACACCCAAACCCACACACACACACGCACGCTCACGAATACACACGCGAAACACATTGCGGGTCACACACTGCAGGAGTCGCAGTGCACACACTGCCAGACACACACGCTATTTATCACACAAACTATAAACAACGGCCCTGACGATGTGTCCTGTAGCACCATCAGTCTTTCCCTCACAGAGGCGGTCCACGTTTGGTTCTACCATAACTTAGCCTGCTTAGGAGCGGTCAGGACCTTCCCGAACCAGGGAACCAGGCTGCGGAGTTGAGCCCTCCGGTTTAGTAAACCCCCAATGGAAGTTCTGAACTACCTGCGGGGCAGAATTCTGGTTGGTTTCCGTTCATCAAATGCTGTCTCACATACTGTTATATTCGCATGCAATACTCCTCCTCCTCTCCCTCCACCTCCTCTTTCTCCATCCATCATTAGTGTTATTCCTCCTGGAGCAAGCACATGCTTACCACCCCTCCCCTTTTTTTTACTCCTGCTTATCTTAACTTCTCCTCCTTCTCTTCGTCTACCACCTCTTCTCCTCCACCTCCTTTCCCCCTCTCCGCTCATCTTTCATTAGCGTTAGCTCTCCCAGAGAGAGCATATGGTATGATGGATAGTTGGGCTAGCTCGGTTAGTGATGCTAAAGGCCATTTGCCGGGTGCCTGCACCGTCGGAGGCCCCGGGGCCGCTGCTCCAGGCTCGACCTGAGCGTCTGCTGCTACCCACAGAACACACAGACACACGCGCACGACTACAGACACACACACACAGACACAGCAGCACCTATTATGAGATGGACTACTTAACCTTGCCAGCAACACTTTTAACAGCACTCTGTAGGAGGCGTCCTCCGCAGAACATGGCGGCTAGAAAGTTAACGTTCAGCCTCTGTTGGGAGTTTCTCTCACTGCTTTAGCTTCTTTGGCGTGACTGTGGAATGAATGTTTTAAATGTTAAAGGGCGTGAGGAAATGTATACGTGTATGTAGAAAAGAAACGTGGAGTGTCCATGTTATGGGTGGGTAGAGGGAGTGTCCATGTGTGGGTGGGAAGAGGGAGTGTCCATGTGATGGGTGGGAAGAGGGAGTGTCCATGTAATGGGTGGGAAGAGGGAGTGTCCATGTGATGGGTGGGAAGAGGGAGTGTCCATGTGAAGGGTGGGAAGAGGGAGTGTCCATGTGATGGTTGGGAAGAGGGAGTGTCCATGTGATGGGTGGGAAGAGGGAGTGTCCATTTGATGGGTGAAGGGTGGGAAGAGGGACTGTCCCTGTGATGGGTGGGAAGAGGGAGTGTCCATGTGAAGGGTGGGCTGGTGGCCAGCTGATAGGCGATAGAGGGTGATGTGATTATCGGGTCCCAGAAGTGCGATCTATCACACATTACAATCTAGTCTGTCAAGAACCATACACACACTCCACAGGGGAACAGCAATGCTGGGCGATGCACCGTCTGCCTACACACACACACACACACACACAAGCAAGCTAATGTGTGTATCCTTGGGCAGGGCTATTGAATTTGGGGAAATTAGAAAGGTGAGATAGAATAGAGGAGAAAAATAAATGTGATCAGTGGAAGCTGATCAAGGTGATGTGTTCTAAACAGCAACGTCAGCCTTGTAGTTGATTCCTTTATTTAACTATTATTTTACCTTTATTTAACCATCCTCATGTTCAGACCAACATCAAACCCGTCCAGACCAACAGTAACAAAACATGGCAAGATATGTATAAATATAGTTTGTTGTACATAATTCTAATTAAACAATTATAAGCACAGTAAATATGGTCCCCGTTTGAGGAGTAGCTAGCTATATGACTTGGAAATAATGACATAATAACAAAATTCATTCCCTCACTCATCATTTCAGATCTACGCATGAGTGGCTCTGGTTCATGGCAAAAATACCACATGTAAGAGCTGTTCTTATGCATGAGTACCTTAATGCTTTTAAAGCCAATTAAAAAGTGACGGTATTCCTCATCTACCACAGCTATCAGCCAATCCACAGCTGCCATCTAAATCCATTATAAATACTGCCGTATTGTGCAATAAAACATTCACTGCAGGTTACAGAGTCAAGGAAAGGACTGCTAATTTAGATTTTTTATTCATTGCTACGTTAATGTGTCTATTGTAAGTATACAGTATAGTATGTTTGTATTAAATGACACAGCTTCTTCAGTCGGTCTGTCTTTCGCTGTGTGTGGCAGAGAGGGTTAAGTCTCTTTATACTTGCCTCTAACTTTGATCCACACTTAGAGTGTCAGAGTGTCAGATGAGACAAAACGCAAAGAGAGAGTTTCTGTCCTTATTTTTTTCACACAAATACCCTGCAAGCCTCCATTTACTTCAGCTTTTGTACTTTGTTTTAGTTGTTTAGCGAAATCTGGGCTGTCTGGCCTCCCGCCGCGACTAAGTCACTTTCTCGCTGTTTGTGCGTCTCAATAACCGCTCCTTCTTCATCAGCCGCCCTCAAGTTACTACCTCTCTGTGTGCGCTTCCCTAACTCTTCCCCCTCTTCCCATTCAGTGGGTGCACCAGCCCAAACGTTCAAGGGCAAATCTGAATATCTTTTTTCACTGTTCAAGTGTTAAAAGCCTTTCGGTCCAGGGGTGTTATCTTAACACAACGCCATCGTCAGCCTGGGTGAGGGAAACGGCTAGGATGCTAAAAGAAAGACGACAAGAAAAAAAAACTAATAATCAAATACGTTTTTCAAGGACACCGTTTGCTGGAGGAAATTATCCCTGTAGTTAAGAGCTGCGCCTGAATCCGACAAGATGAGGCTTGGACTGTGTGTGTGTGTGCGTGGCTTAATCACCCCTAATATGTCCTCGCATTGTTTGGCCAAAACCTCCTCCTCAGCACGGTTAACGTGTCTGTCGGTCTGTAATATGCAGACCGACACACAGAACGACAGACAGACAAGCAGGCAGACATTGCCTTCCAAGAAAGGTCGATCTAGGGTGTTTTAAACAAGGACGTGAAGAGTGAACAGATGAAGACGTCTGTTTGTAATGTGTTTATGATGATGTCTTTTCTATTGAGTTATCTGAGAGCTCCACTACGTCCTCCAGTCATCACATTAGCATCTAGCTGTTAGCCGCTAGCTGGTAGCTGCTGTGTTAGAGACCTAAAGTTAGAGTTGAGCTGTGGATTCAATTAAACACTAATCACTAAGTACAGGAAATTAGGGAGGTGTTGCCAAGCCGTATGAAATTATGAACACACTACGATCCAAACATTCACTTTGAACAATCTTTGAAACAATCTGCAGAACAAATTCTGAAACGGGCCTGTGTAAAGAACTGCAAATGTCAGATGTGTGTCTAGGTTTCCTAAAGGTTTCACCTCTGAGAGAAAATGTGGCAGTGTGGATTTATGCAGACCTCCCACCTCAACACTGCAGTGCTGAGGTGTTAGGATTAGGAATACAAAAAATGAATTAAAAGAAGTAATGTTTCTGTCACAGAGAACTGTATACATTTGGGAAGCTTAAGCTATTGTGTGATGATAAATTTACATGTTATGTTGTTTTTTTTCTCAAAAAGCTTAAAATTAGCTGAAAACTATGTACTACTTAAAGGGAAAATACACTGTTTTGGGACATTTCTTTCCGTCTTCCAAGATGATTATGAATGATTGCAGGTGTTTCGTACATAGTTATTCTCCACAGCACTATTTCAGAGATTTTGTGCCGGGAGAGTTTGACAAATGACATCAGTGGATGATTGGAGCTGCTGTCTGATCTACAATTTTTTTTGCAATTGTTGTGGCCTTTGTGTTTTGCCGATTGCTCAATCACACTAGTAAGGGATAGATATGGTTGTCCTTGTTCAATAAAGCCTTTGGACTTGTCTTAACAGTGTTCCAATCAGCCACAGTATTGCAGGATTACCAGGTTGACTAATTGTGTTGGCTTTGTAAAGACTACATCCTGATTGGAACCTACTTCCTTGTCAGCTAGTGTTTACACTCTTAAAGGTGCGCTTTTCAAAATGGAGTACTATTTTTTACAGTTTTTTAAATGTTCGCTATTTAGCTTGTCTTTTTGAGAATGTAAAACAAGTCCTACTTCCGGTGATTGAATTCTACTATGAAATCATAATGACTTCTGTAAATAGTGGTTTGCTTACAACCCAGAAATGTAAATGCCCTGTTTCTCCTAGTTTAAATGCAGGAACACTCGTGCTTGAATCACAGGTTTATCACAGGTGTAATGGCACATATTCTGTATGTTGATACCATATTTGACCTACGTTTGACGTAAGTGTTGCAGAGAGGGTACAAGGCTGACATTAGACTTTGCTTTACCTCCCGCTCCCCGAGGGTGAGTGGTGAACACTTCAGGAGACAGAGAGGGTACAAGGCTGACATTAGACTTTGCTTTACCTCCCGCTCCCCGAGGGTGAGTGGTGAACACTTCAGGAGACAGAGAGGGTACAAGGCTGACATTAGACTTTGCTTTACCTCCCGCTCCCCGAGGGTGAGTGGTGAACACTTCAGGAGACAGAGGGGGCTGGGCTCAGGGACACATTTCAAACAGGTGTTTTTGTTATTCCCCTGTATACTTACAAACAGTCGCACTTTTGCAGAAGTGTTTTTTATGTGTTTAAACACATTTTCCCACACACTCACACACACTCACACACACTTGCACAGAGTGCAGCTATGAGAGGAGATCGATAACGTTATATGTTGGGTGTCTGTTTACCTGTGCCTGCCAGCTAGTCTCTCTTGCCCCCTACAACTTTCCCTCCTTCTTCCTCCGTCTTTGTTCTCCCTCCATCCTTTTCCTCCTCCCTATTTACCCCCCCTCAATTATTCTCCACCCTCTATCCTACTCCCCCCTCCAACCTTCTCCTCCCTCCATCCATTTTTCTCCTCCATGTATCTTTCCTCTCCCTTTATCCTCCCCCTCCGTCCTTCTCCACCCTCCATCCTTTTCTCCCTCCCTCCATCTTGTCAGAGAGAGGTATAGGTTAATGCAGGGACAGCTGCCTGCTGTGTCTGTAGGGGATGCTACACAGGTAATGGTGTATATATAACTGCCAGCCCAGCCTTTCTGTCCTGTCACCCACACACACACACAGTGTAAAAAAGTTAATTATTTGTGAAATCAACAGAACAACGGTGCATTCTCTTGTTTGTGTGTGTATGTTTGGTGGGTGTGTGCTGGGCGTGTTTGGTGTGGGTGTGTGTTTGTTGGGTGTCTGTTCTGGGCGTGTTTGGTGTGTGTGTGTTTTGGTGTCTGGGTGGTTTCGGGTGCTGTGTATGGGTTAGCCCCTTACCCCACCCCCCCGATAATGCAGAGTACACAGTACACAGTATGCTAAATATAGTAGCGAAACCTGGCTATTGGATACCGTGAGGCAAGGCTATTTCTGGAATGGGACTGATTGTTCCCCCATAGTGTCAATGACTTTGAGAGTGTAGCGCGTGTGTGCGCTTGTGTGGTACAATGTCGCTTGTATGAATGTGCATGCAGTTAAATGCAGGCTAATATATTCAGGTATTTAAAAGTGTTTCGTTTGTTTTAAGTTGGGGTTTAGTAGCCGAAAGGCTGGCGTAATCCACGCCACACGTTTTTATCAGTTGTTCATTGCAGGCTAAATATTTACTTCTCATTAAGTGAATGGACCTTAATTCACACTGCCTAAGCACCTTCTGTCAGCACCAGTCCCCTGCGCTCTAATGAACGTATGCAAATCCATCATCAATCTGAAGATTAGCCACAGCGCTGTGCTGAACAGTGTGTGTAAACATTAGATGTGTCTGTGTGTCTTTGTTGACGATAATACAGAGGGATTGTGTTTCTGTTGAAAGGCTGATATGAAAAGAAGTGAACTTTAGGTTTAGAGGAGATATCAGACTGTGCTAACTTGGCTAACTGGGCTAACTGGGCTAACTGTCATCCCTCTCTCTGTCTTAACACCAACCCCTCTTTCTCTCATTCCATTTTTCACCTTCTCTTTATTTCCCTTGTTCTCACGCTCTCTATTGTTTTGTCTTGTTTCCTCATTTTCTTTCTCCGTCTCGCACTCCCTCTCACTCTTTCACTCTCCCTCTTTCACTCTTACTCTCTCACTCTCCATCTCTGCCTCACTCTCCCTCTTTCATTTGCACTCTCCCTCATCATTTGCTTTGCTCTCTTTTATGTCCCTCTCTTCTCATTTTAGTTTTTGCTCGTTTTCTATGTTAAATTTTTCTTGTTCTGTATCTGTAGTTTTCCTTCCCTCACTTTCTCTTGATTTCTCTTGTTCTGTATCTGTAGTTTTCCTTCCCTCACTCTCTCTTGATTTTTCTTGTTACGTATCGGTCGTTTTCCCTCCCTCACTCTCTCTTGATTTATCTTGTTACGTATCTAGTTTTTCTTCCCGCTCTCTCTCTTGATTTCTCTTGTTCTGTATCTGTAGTTTTCCTTAGTTACACTTAGTTTATTTTTGTACCTTGTCCTCACATGTTTAGTGCTCACATCATTTGGCCAAGCCTCACAAACAAAATAACCTACTTTAGACAGAGGGTTAATGGTTAGGGTTAGATGTGGGTGTGGTGGCCTTGTGTGTGTGTGTGTGCAGGTGTTTGTATATGTTTGTCTGTGTTTAAGGGGATGGGGGTTGCATCTCTCATGAAGGAGAGGAGAAAGCTATTCTGGAAAACTGTTGAGCTGTTTATTTGCAAGTCATTGAAGCTGAAGTGATGCGCCCTGGGAATCGCCGTGAGCCCCGCTTCGCAACAGCTGCCGTCCCTAAGTGAGTTAGCGAGCGTCAGACATCTTTATGTCACAGCAACATGTGATGGATGCCGCATCGGCGGAGCTGTGGAGCCAGTATGCGCCACAGAACAGGAGAGTCAGCTGCAGCCAGCCGTTAGGTGGCTGAGTGAAAAGAGTGTGTGGATTAATGGCTCTGTCATAGTTTATCTGTGCAAAGAATGAATGCTGATTAGAGTATTAAGCAATTAGCCATTTATCACTGTGGAACGAGGTACCAGGGTAATTAAAGAAGTGGTGGTTTATCCACAGAGGGAACACACCCACCCCCACATTGTTAGAATCACTAACAGATATATATAGTGCTAGAGTGGCTTGCGTGTTCTATAAGAATGGCTCCATAGATGTGGAACTGAGAAGGGTTCCGTGTTAGAATGAAACCACAGATCTCAAACTAGATTGTGTTCTGTTGTAAATAATTAGAGATAAGGGGAAAGCCAAACTGGAATATAATCGTTTCATTTGGACTCTGGGTTAATCCATATAGCGTTTTTTTCCGAATTTGTGCCAGCGGTTGATGCGGAAGAGAAGGTATGGAGTGGCTGACAAAAGGGTTCCATTAACTTGCTGGAGAGTGAAAGGTCTAAATCAACCAATTAAGAGAGGCATAGGTAAAGCCCACATGAATCTTATCTTTGATAACATTAAATGATAATATTACGTTAATAAAAGAAACAAACCTGGGGATTCATTCAGTTCGTTCAGCATTTGGAGTGATTCACACCATGGACCCTGTATATAATGATAATGATGACATTGTACAGCGTGTCTGTGTGTGTGTATGTATCTCTATGTATATAAACACACAGACAG
>JACXGK010004476.1:19022-38228 GCA_016801125.1 Novumbra hubbsi
CCCCTCTCCCCTCTTTCTCCTCTCCTATTCCCCTCTCCCCTCTTTCCCCTCTCCTATTCCTCTCTCCTATTCCCCTCTCCCCTCTTTCCCCTGACTCCTCTCTTTCCCCTCTCTTATTCCCCTCTCCTCTTTCCCCTCTCCTATTCCCCTCTCCCCTCTTCCCCTCTCCTATTCCCCACTCTCCTCTCCTTCTCCCCTCTCTCCTCTCTCATCTCCCATCTCTCCTCTCTCCTCTTGTCTTTGCTGTCCAGGTTTATTTATGCATGCTGTTTCTGGAAGTAATCTAATGACTGAATTTACACTGGATTCCCGCCATAACCCGGCCCCTTTCGTCACACACACACACACACACACCGAGGCACTCACATTCCACAGTCAAACACACTGAGGCCTCTGATCTCCGCTACTTCATTCACAACCACACAAAGAGACATACTGAAACACACCATTAGCCAGCTAGCACACACTCCCTTACACACACACACACTCAGATAAGCTCTCCCACTTTCGTGCAGTCCCACACACACACTGCTTTCGTGCAGTCCCGCACACACATTCTGTCCCGTTCACTCTCCCTGGCAGGGCTGGTTGATTTGTGGGGCTTCTTTTATCTGCCCAGGAGAGGAGCCGTGAGGCTGGCCCCCTGCCATCCGTCACACACACACACACACACACACACACACACTGAAAGTTCTCCTGCCATACTGGTCCTGTTTAAACCAGACATGTTCTCCTTCTCTATGCTAATATGCCATAAGCATGACTTTACATTATTTATATAATGTGAGAGAAGGAGGAGAGGATTGTCCCCAACAGACACCAACCAGGGCTGTAAACACATCCACTCTGCACCACACATTAACCTGTATAGGTAAGAGGTCAGGGGTTAGTGGGGAGGTGTATAGGTAAGAGGTCAGGGGTTAGCGGAGAGGTGTGTAGGTAAGAGGTCAGGGGTTAGTGGAGAGGTGTATAGGTAAGAGGTCAGGGGTTAGTGGGGAGGTGTATAGGTAAGAGGTCAGGGGTTAGTGGAGAGGTGTATTGGTAAGAGGTCAGGGGTTAGTGGAGAGGTGTATAGGCAAGATGTCAGGGGTTAGTGGAGAGGTGTATAGAGAACAGGTCAGGGGTTAGGGTAGGGGTTATAGGTAAGGGTTCAGGGTTTAGGGTAGGTATATAGGAAAGAGGTCAGGGGTTAGGGGAGGGGTTATAGGAAAGAGGTCAGGGGTTAGGGGAGGGGTTATAGGAAAGAGGTCAGGGGTTAGGGGAGGGGTTATAGGAAAGAGGTCAGGGGTTAGGGGAGGGGTTATAGGAAAGAGGTCAGGGGTTAGTGGACGTAAAAGTTAGGGAATAGGTGTGTTGTTTATCTGGGTCTCCTGGTGAATCCTGACCCATTACAGGGGTTCTAGCCTCTCTGTAACGCTGTGTTGTCTGAAAATATTTCCCAGTTTTCCAGTCAACATTACACACAGGACCCCCTGCGCCCCGGGAAAACACCAGGGTTTAGTGAAGCTGGTCCTCGTGTGTGTGGGGATTTGGCAGACCCAGCAGTAGCAAGCCCGTTGAGCTTTTGTGTGTGTGTGAGGGGGGGGGGCACTGCTGGCTGGGGCTGCCAGTGTATGTAGCGTGTGTGTTTAAAGGCTGGCAAGCGGCTTATGCCAGACAGTCCCCGTTCGGTGCCCGGCCAGTATCCAGGGTGTGGTTGTGTCCGTGTGTTTGGCAGGGCTGTGGTGTGTAGCACTGAGCTTGGTACTGAACCACGTGAAGCCTCTGTGAGACGCCCCTGTCCCACAGCGAGGGCCTGGGAAACCCTGTCTGCTTTTCTCTCTGCTCCTGGCTCCTTCTCTCCGCTCCTGGCTCCTTATCTCCGCTCCTGTCTCCTTTTCTCAACTCCTTCTTCCTTCTCTCGCTCCTGTCTTCTCCTCTCGCTCCTGCCTCCTTCTCTCTATCCTTCACTCTCCCAGTGAAGGATATGACCCTCTTTGCAGCAATCTTTTTGTCCACCCTTATTTATTTATTTTAAACTCATCAGTTTTTTATTTTCATTTCCCTTCTCATGTCTCTCCCTCTCTCTATCTCTCTCCCTCTCTCTCTCTCTCTCTCTCTCTCTCTCTCTCTCTCTCCCTCTCCCTCTCTCTCTCCCTCTCTCTCTCTCTCTCTCTCTCCCTCTCTCCCTCCTGCTCTCTCTTTCCCCCTCTTTCTCTCCCTATATTTCTTAATTTAATTTAATTTGCATTTAATTTGCCAAAGCAAATCAGAAATAAGAAAGATTTAAAAAAGTAAGTACAAAAATGAAAAAACAAAACTCCTAATCTCCCTTTATCTCTGGTTTCCTCTCTGTCTCACCATCTGACTTTTTATCTCTTCCTTCCAATATGATGGTAGTGGGTAAATAGGATATTATGTGGGTTAATCGTACATTTGCCCAAAAGGAATTATGCATTTTTTGTAGGTAACTAAATAACTGCAAATGTTGTGTAACGTCACTAGGGGTCAACCTTTTTGACACAACAAACAAGAAAAGCAAACAAATGAAATGTTAAACATTTGAATGTCACTCTGGAGGGAGGTGGTCATATTCATCATGGCCCAGGGCTGAGCTGTGTGTCCTTAACATAACCCCCAGGGGCACCAAGTACACACACACACACACTGTGAATGTGTACAAGAGACAAAGACTCTCGTGTCCTTTGTTATTGTAATGAATAATAGCTAAATAAATGACAGACGTTATTAGTAATAGTTTAAACGTGACAACCCACACCCCAGGGGTAGAGAGGGAGAGGAGGAGAGGATGAAGAGAGAAAAGACTGAAAGGTAGATGGATGAAGAAACATTTTACATGAAATATGACCGGAAATAATTGGCCAGCTTCTCATGTTTAATGTTTAATGCGACATAATTCATTTTACCTTTCACAATGTTATAACATTCCTAGGATCCAGCTTGAGATATATCGCTATGCATGTGAATGTTTCTTTAAAACCATACATTTTATCATTGGGAATCTGGGCAATTTACAAAGGAAATAATAATTGTCTTTTGATATCCTGTAGGCGTTGTAAAACATGAACATGTCTGGCGTAGAAGAAATCCAAGTATAACAATCAAATGTGTGTTTTTATTACACAGAATATAAAATGTCACTGTTGAATTGAGTGAGGAGACAAAGTCACCACATACTATGTGAATCAATGATAAGTATTGCGATCATTAGTGTGTATGAGTTATTGCTCACAATTATATAGATTATATTATTAATCATGCGTTTAATTGGGCATTTGTAAGAGCATTATTAATTCATTATAGTAGGGAACATTTTCTTTTATTTATGTTTCCATCTGCCTGTGCAGTTTTACTTTTCTATTAGGATATTATATTTATATACCACAGTGTTTCTATTTGGACCTTGTACTGGAAATGTAGTTTATCTGAGTATATTTACATTATACTGGACATTTAGGTTTAATGAGGATATTTACATTATACTGGACATTTAGTGTCTATGAGGATATTTACATTATACTGGACATTTAGTTTTTATGAGGATATTTACATTATACTGGACATTTAGTTTCTATGAGGATATTTACATTATACTGGACATTTAGTTTCTATGAGGATATTTACGTTATACTGGACATTTTGTTTTATGAGAATATTTAAGTTATACTGGACATTTAGTTTCTATGAGGATATTTACGTTATACTGGACATTTTGTTTCTATGAATATAGTTACGTTATACTGGACATTCTGTTTCTAGGAGAATATTTACGTTATACTGGACATTTAGTTTCTATGAGGATATTTACATTATACTGGACATTTAGTTTCTATGAGGATATTTACGTTATTCTGGACTTTTCGTTTCTATGAGGATAGTTACATTATACCGGACATTTAATTTCTCTGAGGATATTTACGTTATTCTGCACATATAGTTTCTATGAGGATATTTACATTATACACTTTATTATTGTATCCACTATTTAGGTGTTGTTTAGAATAGTCACACAGGACTCATATGTGATTTAATAATGCCATTCTATTTACAATGAAAAAGAATTGCCTTAATGCTGACCGTGGGGTGAAATAAATGTAAAATGTATTTTTTTAGTGGTACAGGAGATTCTCCTTTAGCCTGGCTGATAGCTTCTCTCTGGTCATGTTTATCTCCGTGGGCCTCCTCGGGAAGCCTACTACCACTGTGAATCCTATAACAGCACATGATCACAAGACCTTTATTCCACCGGGTCACAGAGGGAGACTGCAGATGCTCCACGTTGCTGACACACAAATGGAGAGGGAAGGATAACAACATAGATATGGAGGGAGGAGGGAGATGTAGCTATGAGAAGGAGAAGGGAGAGGGAGGAAATTAGGAATGAGAGAGATCGAGAGAGATAGGGGGAGAGATCAGTTTGAGAGGGAGAGTGGTATCCAGGGTACCTCAGTGGTGTGATGTCCATCCCCTCTTCCCTCCTCCCCCGTCTGTTTCCACGTTATTGTAGCAGGGCAGAGGGGTGGAGGAGAGGCCGTTTGTGTGTGTGTGTGTGTGTGCGCGTGTTTGTGTGACACAGACAGACCGACACACAGACAGTCAGACAGACAGACAGTCAGGGCACTAAGCAGCCATTGACAGGAAGCTAACTCTTAATTATTTAGAGGTGTTATCAATGCTGCAGGAAAACACAGGTCCTTTATCTCACTCTCTTTCTCTCTGTCGCTCTATCCCAGCTCCGTTCTACTGTTTAACATGTTCTGTTCTCTGTTCCTCGCTATCCATCTCTCTTTCTCTCTTCTCTTTCCGTCTCAGGCAAAAGACTTGGTGCCTCACAATGCAGTATGTGCTCATACTCTTGAATGCAAACAGGGTATAACAACGTAAAATAAAACGTTTTTTTTTTTTTGCACCCACCCCCCTACTTTTGGACACAACGGTTTGGCTGAAAGTTACAACGTTGTTTCACTTTTCTGCCAGCCAGTTGCTCAATCCCTCCCCCTCTTTCATTGCCTGCCTGTCTACCTACGTACCTGACTGACTGCTAAAATGACTTGTTCTTCCGTTATGTTACATTTCTTTCTTTTTGAGAGTCTTTGGTTGGCCATCTTTTCAGCAGGGCAACAGTGCCCCCTTGAGGTATTGTGAGGAAGCGTCATTCCAGTAGGGATCCCACTGATGAAATGTGTCTGAAAGTGCGTGTGTGTTGGGGGCGGGGGGGTGGTAACATCTGTATTCCTTATTTGTGGTGTTAGCAGCGTCACCTAGAACTGATGATACATAAATACATGGTCAAGCATTGTATTGCTCAGAATGGCCACAAATGATTTCACATTAAGGTGGTTAGTGACAACCTCGGTCCCAGTGTGACACGCTGGCTGGTTACTGTGTAGTGAAGCTTTAACGTCACCAGTCAGACCCTATCCCCGGCATTTAGTATGCTTCACAGGGTCCTTTATTTAGCCCAAACCCAGCATAACGTTGTGTGAACATTGATCTGGGGTTTGGATAAGTAGAGAGGGCTGTGTGGCATGTTAACTAGCCTGGCCAATGGAAACGCGGAACAGCTTTCAACAACATCGCAGGAAGGCTGATATGCATGTATGCTGCTCCGAGCTGCCTTACCCTGGAGGGAGAGTAGACTGTCTAATCATCTGTCTGTCTGATCATCTGTCTGTCTGATCATCTGTCTGTCTGATCATCTGTCTGTCTGATCATCTGTCTGTCTGATCATCTGTCTGTCTGATCATCTGTCTGTCTGATCATCTCTCTGAGAAAAAGATCGCTTGAAATTGTTTTTCATTTGCCTTTTTCATTTTTGCAAAATAAGCAACACCTCAAATGTTGAGAACTCATGAGAAAAACAAACACGTAAACAAGAAAACATAATATTTGTAGAAAAAGCATGATGCTATGTCAATGACTGAATATATTTATTTTATTCTCTGCGATTATTATTTGAGATGTTTGGGTTTGTTAATAGTCATTGTTAATAGTTAGGTAATGTTTCAATAATAAATTAGCGAGTTAGATGTATGTGGTTATTTCCTACATGTACTGTAAAATAATTAATTAAATTACTTACATTTAGAATATGAATATTATAATCGACAGTGCCTTGCAAAAGTATTCAAACCTATGAGTTTATTCACATTAAAGAAATTGGCCCAAAGAGGACCGAGATACCTTACCACTGACCCCAACCTGTGAACCATTAAAGTAGCTGTTAAATCATCTGGATAAAAACCACACTGTTGAAGGTGTGTGAAGTTTGGAACTTAAAGGAAGATTAACACCAAGTTAAGTGCATTCTGTCAAAGTTAATGTAATATAATCATGCATAATTATAAAATGCGTAATCAAATAAATAATTATAAAAAATGAAAATATGATGTCTAGAAAATGGAGGAAAATAATGTTATGCATTGTGTGTGTGTGTGGGTATGTGTGTGTACAGGCCGTAGTTCTGAAGGCATGAAACACAAACATGCTTTCTTCTGGATGCTTCTCACCTGCAGGAAGAACGGATGAAGCAAAATACAGGGCAATAATGATAGAATAACTGCTTCAGGCCACCGAAGTAAACTGAACTTGTGAGGAAATGAATCTCCCAGTAGGAAAATGATCCCAAGCTGAATGTCAATGCCATTTTATTTATGTTGTTGGGGTAAATTCCATAATCAATGACTTTACTTGATCAGAATCTGTATTCTGTGTATTAGTATTTTTATTTTTTGCACCACACTCTTTTAAACGTGGCAAGGAAGAGTTAATGTACATAACAAACAGATACAGACAGACAGAGAGAGACAGACAGAGAGAGACAGACAGGGAGAGACAGACAGGGAGAGACAGACAGGGAGAGACAGACAGGGAGAGACAGACAGAGAGAGACAGACAGAGAGAGACAGACAGGGAGAGACAGACAGGGAGAGACAGACAGAGAGAGACAGACAGAGAGAGACAGACAGGGAGAGACAGACAGAGAGAGACAGACAGGGAGAGACAGACAGGGAGAGACAGACAGGGAGAGACAGACAGAGAGAGACAGACAGGGAGAGACAGACAGAGAGAGACAGACAGGGAGAGACAGACAGGGAGAGACAGACAGAGAGAGACAGACAGGGAGAGACAGACAGGGAGAGACAGACAGACAGAGACAGACAGGGAGAGACAGACAGACAGACAGACAGACAGTGGGTATACAGCATGGACATAAATCATTGGGAGAGGAGCTGTAATGTTAATGCATACAGAGGTATTGTAATTACAGTAGATCAAACTGATGACATTACAGTGCATCTCCTTTCCTGTGTCACTGCTCATCTTAACGTTGGTTCATTATTGAGTTATGGTATGCATAATTTAACATGGACCGCTATGGATCCTTCCTCAGTCAGATGGTGATAGGATGCTGAACTGATTGTAAGACCATGAATACCAGCTCTACTTTTGTAGGCAATCTTTTCTATCAGTCCCTCTATCCTTCTACCATTCCTGCTCGGTCCAATTGAGGTTTTTTTTTCCTCTTTGTTTTGGAAGTGTGTGTTTGTCTGTGGGTTTTTAATGTGTGGGTGTTTGTTTCAGGTCTTCAACCCTACTCTGACTACAGCTTTGTGTTGCTGGCCTGTACAGCTATGGGCTGTGGAGCTAGTCAGACATCGACAGGACGCACTCTGGAAGACACTCCTGCAGGTACATATGTACAATTAATATCTGCTTTGATTATTAGCTTCCATCAGTTATTGGCCTTCAATACTAAACATTATTTTCATCAGTTAAAGGCCTTCAAAAGTAAACATTATTTTCATCACTAATTGGCCTTTAATACTAAACATTATTTTCATCAGTTATTGGCTTACAATACTAAACATTATTAGCTTCCTTTATTAGCTTCCAATACTAAACTTTAATACACACTTTTTGTTAAACTAAACAGTATTGGCTCTTAATATTAAACCAGATCCGCGTCCCCCCTCAGGAGTGTGGCACAGCCCCAGACATGTGGTGGTGAACTGTACCACAGTTGAACTGTACTGGGACCAGCCGTTACACCCCAACGGACTCGTGGTCCTGTACCGGCTACTTCGTGACGGTGTTACTGTGTTCACCGGAGACGGCGAGCGCACCAACTTCACAGACACACAACTGCAGCCCAACACCAGGTATGGTAACACACACAGACCCGGAGTGGATGGAAAGTGTGTGGATTGGACATCGACAGGCTAAAATAACTCATTGTGTCTTGGAGAATACACACATCTAAGGAGGAGGTTTTAGGTGTTTCCTTAAAACATCTAGGCTTTTGGAAACAGTAAAAAATGTTTAATCTCTTTCACTTCACTTTCCATCCTCCTCTTCCTCGTCTTTCATCCATCCCAACCTCTTCTTTTTTTTTAATCCTTCTGTTCCTCAACCTTCATCTCTCCCATCCTCGTACTTCTCATTTCAATCTTACACCTCTAACTCATCCTTCTTTCCTTCCATCCTCCGGTTCTTCATCCTTCTAATCCATTTGTCTGCCTTTCGTCCTCTGGGAGAGGGGACATGTTTGACGTTTCATTTTCCTAAATTCCTAAAAACACACTAGCAGACACACACACACTTTGTAATTCTAGATGACCTGCCAGGAGGCATACTTGTCCGAACCATCATCCTCTCTCATTTTCTATCATCCTCTCTCTTTCTCTATCATCCTCTCTCTTTCTCTATCATCCTCTCTCATTCTCGATCATTCTCTCTCTTTCTCTCTCATTCTCTCTCTTTCTCTATCATCCTCTCTCATTCTCTATCATTCTCTCTCTTTCTCTATCATCCTCTCTCATTCTCTATCATTCTCTCTCTTTCTCTATCATCCTCTCTCATTCTCTATCATTCTCTCTCTTTCTCTATCACCCTCTCTCATTCTCTATCATTCTCTCTCTTTCTCTATCATCCTCTCTCATTCTCTATCATTCTGTCTCTTTCTCTATCATCCTCTATCATTGTCTCTCATTCTCTATCATTCTCTCTCTTTCTCTCTCATTCTCTATAATTCTGTCTCATTCTCTATAATTCTCTCATTCTCTCTCATTTTCTCATTCAACCACTTTTTCTCTCCACCTTTCTTTTCTCAATTTAGCTTTGCACCAAGAATTACACAAAGTGCACTGGCCCTATTATCCCAGAGCTGTTTGTGTGTGTGTGTGTGTGTGTGTGTTGTGTGTGTGTGTGTGTGTAAAGTGGTCTGCTTCATGGTCATTGATTATTTATGACAATGTTGATTAGCTGTCACTTAACTCTCCAGAGAAGGAAGTGTCTGTGATGACGTGGGAATTAACCTCTCTCCCCACCCTGCCCCCGAAACACACACACACGTATACACACGTACATATGCACACATTTCCTCTGATATCCCCCAGGGTATTTACATTTACCCACATCCTGCCCTGGTGGTAAAGTCTTAGACTGTGCTCTCCCCAAACTCTGCTTCCATAAACCTCCTCTTCCCCTTTCTCCCCCTCTCCCTCTCTCCCCCTCTCCCTTCCTCCCCCTCTCTCTCTAATATTCCCTCTTTTCCTCTCTCTCCCTCTCACTTTATCTCTCCCCACTCTCTCTTCTCGTGATGTAATTGTTGTATTCCATATGAAACCTTTGACAGTGACAAATCAAATGTTTAAAAGTGTTTCATTGGTCTGGTCTAACCTCTATATAACTGCGGATGGGCCCTCTTTGAATGGCCTGTGCTGGAACAATAGCTAATGTATAGCTATTAATGTGGTTGTGTGGACTTTATAGAGAATTAAAAGCTTTTAATGTTAAATGTGTCCCACTTACACAGCTAATGTAGACCCTCACACCACTGGCCTACCCCTTTAAAAGGCAAATCTGTCCTCTAATATCACTAATGTGCACGTGTCATTTGTGTTGTGTGCGGAAGTGTGTGCGTGTGTTTGCGAGCGCGAAGGAGAGGGGTGTTTTTAAGGCCTTCTCGTGCGTCTCCATTATAACGGGATTTAGGGTCTCGATGGGTGTCTCTCTGTGTCAGAGTCAGGTGGGCTGTTGGAATGAATACAACCAGGTGACATGTCCTTCATAGTGGCCATTGCTTTGTACAGTAAATATACAATCTATATTGATATTCTAATGTGAAGTCAGATATATATTTCTTCAGGCTTCGGTGTGCATAAACTGCAATAATTGTCAGGTTCATATGTCCTAGTAACTAGTGAGGACATTTTGCCAGTCCTCACTAATAGGACATTTTGACAGTCCTCAGTAAAACTATTGTTGAGTATTTGTTTATGTGTGTTATCACATTGACAGGACACTTTGTGTAACTTAAGTGGCTTTAGTTTAGGCGTAGAAGTATGGTTACGGCTAAGTCTAGTCATTACGGTTCAGGAGTTGAGGTTAGCTGGAGATTAGGCATAAAGGTTAGGTTAAAGCTTGGGTTAGTTTTGAGGTGCAGGTAAAATAGCTTATTTTGATGGTACTAACCTGCCGGTCCTCACCTTGACAGTAAAACATGCTGTACTCATTTCCCTCCTGTCTCGTTGTCAGATGTGTGTACATGTTGGAGGCCTGCACAGGGGGCGGTAGTGGTCTGAGTGACGGGTATGTCGTCAAGACACCCGTCTCCTCCCCTCTGGGAATCCCGCCCCCTCAAAACATCACCGTGTCCAGCTCCCGCTCTCTATTGGTCTCCTGGACAACCCCAGGTAAGCCCCACCCCACCCAATCTGGTCGTTGGAATGATGTACGCGGTGTCCCTCAGTGTGTCCCTCGGTCAACCCACAGTCCACTGGCTACATTGTCATGCCCATGGTAAAAAAGGACGAATGGCACAACATCTACAGCCAGGAGACGGTCACTCAGACTGCTTTTCTACTTTTGCAGTCCAGCTGTCCTTTTCTTCCCGGCGATGTGCGGCTCCCCCGGTGGCTGGAGGCTGTAGGTTCACATACTAGACTGCTGTGACATTACCAGAGCAAAGACATGTGACCAACCCCACCTGTCAATAAGGCTATCTTTGATTTCCTTTCCTGGCACCCCATTCTCTACCTCCACACACACACACACACACACACACAGAGACTGCGTTAATATTCCCATCAGATGTGCCTTTCCATAATTCACGCCAACTGTAGTCTGATAGGTCATTCAACATTCATGAGTTCCGGGATGTGTTGAGAATGGCCTGATTATCTTAACAAATGAAAAACTTAAATTATTCACCTTTCCTCATAGCTTTCTCCCTCAGCAGATGTAGCTTTCTGACGAGACACACACACGCGCACACGTGCTCTCTCTCTCTCTCTCTGTCTCTCTCTCACACTCTCTCACACACACTCACACACACACACACGGACCGTGTTACACTTTGATCTCTGCCTGTCTGCCAGAGAGGTCCAATGGACACTCTGCTTAAGTTCTATTATTTACAACTAATCAGCAGCTTTACACTTTCCCACTTTTAACTCCACACAGAGCCTAATCAGGAGTAATGGCAGCTCAGCAGCCAGGAGAGACCCTTCAGTAGCCATCTGTCACACACACACACGCACATGCTTGAGCGCACGCACGTAATCATACACACACACACACACTCGAACGGTCCAGCGGCCTAACCAAGCGTGAGAGAGCAGGCAATGCTTCCCGTCTTTGAGAATGAACCTGTAATGACAGTAGAATAGCCTGGCTGCCGGGATGTCTGTGTGATTTCCCCCATAGCGGACCCTGTCGACCCCCTCAGAGTAAACACACGTAATGAGAAGATAATATTTAGAGATGGATTACCTCAGGCAGACAATCATAGCCCAAGCCTGCATACACACATAGCCAAGCATTCACCACATAACACACACGCGCACACACACATCCGTAGCCAAACGCTCACAACAAAACACACACAAACTATTTTCTCCTTACACACACACACACACACACAGAGACACACAGAGATGTGTAGATGGGGTGAGAGGGGATTTGTCCACACCTGACCTCCCATATCTCTTCCACAGCTCTGCAAACAGACAGAGAGACAGACGGACTGTCTCTTGGTTCATTTGCTTTCTGTTCCCATTCATACCAGTCACTCTGTTCCAATGTTCCACTGTCCCTCTGACCATGTTCAGCTCCTACTAAATTACCCATCATGCCATAGTAAATCCACTGTGTGGCTGGCATCTGTGGCCAAAGGCAGGATAAATCAGAGTTCCCTGATTGGTCAATGAAACTGTGCACTCGATATTCCATTTCTGCGCTGTGTGTATAGAATGGGCGATGCAGATATTCCTATTCATTTGATCTGTCGGTTATCTTGCTAGCTAAAGTACCCTGAGCAGACTCATGTGGATCCGGGTGAATGCAGAGCACAAATACACATCCTTTATCTCTCTCGGGCAAGTTTTCCAACTCTACCCTTGTCTCACTGTTTCTCCTTCCCATCACTCTCTCTTACTCTTTCAGGGGTGTTCAACCACAGCCTTCCTCTGTCCTACTACGTCCTGTTGAATCCAGGAAGTGCAAGGCCTGTGACGCGTGCTGTGGGGCCGGACCAGTACTGCAGGGTTTCTGGGTTGGAGCCCTACACCCAGTACCACATCAGGATCCAGGCCTGCCAACCAGGTACGGAGCTGGGAGGAACAGGGACACACCACCCAGGGTGTTTACGGCTGGCTTCAGATCAGTCACCTCTACACACCTTAGGGACCCAACGGAAAGTGGGAGGGTTAAGGCTGGCTTCAGATCAGTCACCTCTACACACCTTAGGGACCCAACGGAAAGTGGGAGGGTTAAGGCTGGCTTCAGATCAGTCACCTCTACACACCTTAGGGACCCAACGGAAATTGGGAGGGTTAAGGCTGGCTTCAGATCAGTCACCTCTACACACCTTAGGGACCCAACGGAAAGTGGGAGGGTTAAGGCTGGCTTCAGATCAGTCACCTCTACACACCTTAGGGACCCAACGGAAAGTGGGAGAGTTAAGGCTGGCTTCAGATCCGTCACCTCTACAACACCTTAGGGACCCAACGGAAAGTGGGAGAGTTAAGCACATGGTTGGTAGAATCATTATTTTATATTTCTTTTTCTCGCTGAATTTCTCTCTCCATCTCTCCATTGCTCTCTCTTCTTTAGAGGGGTGTGGGGTGGGTGAGGGTGTGTTTGTTCGTACCTTTGAGGCCCCCCCAGAGAACCTAGACCCTCCCACAGTGACAGCAGTAGGAGCCCGGGTCCTCCAGGTTCTCTGGACACCCGCCTGCAAGCCCAATGGACTCATTACATCCTACACCATACACAGGTAATAACCATTATACACAGGTTGTAACCATTTATACACAGGTGATAACTGTTTATACACAGGTAATAACCATTATACACAGGTTGTAACCATTTCTACTCAGGTGATAACTATTTATACACAGGTAATAACCATTATACACAGGTTGTAACCATTTCTACACAGGTGATAACTATTTATACACAGGTAATAACCATTTATACACAGGTGACAATCATTCAAACACGGTAATTAACCATTCATACACAGGTGATAATCTTTCAAACACGGGTATTAATTATTTATACACAGGTACTAACCATTCTTTCACTGATAATAAACATTCACGCAGAGGTACAACCTCTTAAATACACTGGTAATAATGCTTTGTTCACAGGAAATAACAATTCTTATACTGGTAATAGCCACTCATATGCAGGTGATAACCATTTAGTGATAACATCTTATTGCATCTTAAATGTTAGTCTAGATGGGAGGGATTTGGTATTTTCTGTGTTTGTTGTGTGTGTTTAGTCTGCCTGGAAGACTGGATGTTAGTGTTTGTTACCAGTGTGGTGTTCTTAAGTGTTTAGCCATGTATTTATGGTCTTTGGTCATTGGCACTGTCTGTCTGGTGTGTCTACTCGGTCTGCTTGTGTGTGTGTGTTTTTATGTGTGTCTGCGCATTGGTGTGTTTGTATATGTTTTCCTGCGGTCAAGGTCAAGTGTGTGTTGTTGACCATTGGTATCTGTATGCAGGGTCATTGAGTATCTAAGCTCTGATAAGTCCTGTGGAAACGTCATTAGCATACAGATTGGAGAAGGAATCCTAACTTCACACCCAGACAAGGAAGTCGGAACTTAGTCAACCAGACACAGTCTGTGAATTTGTTGCCAAATGTGTTATGTGTTCAGTGGATGTTGCTTAGGCCCAGAGAAGAACATTCTGATCACGCCTGGCACATTCAAGACCACCAAACATACACTGTCTGTACATTTATAGACTGTCTGACCTGTATCTTTATGGGACTGTACGTGTATAGACTATCTGACCTGTATCTTTATGGTACTGTACATTTATAGACTGTCTGACCTGAATCTTTATGGGACTGTACATTTATAGACTGTCTGACCTGAATCTTTATGGGACTGTACATTTATAGACTGTCTGACCTGTATCTTTTTGGGACTGTACATTTATAGACTGTCTGTCCTGTATCCTTATGGGACTGTACATTTATAGACTGTCCTGTGTTTGTATGTAACTGTACATTTACCGTTCTTTCTTTTTCTCACTCTCTCCTCTTTCCTGTTCCTCTTTATTCCTCTTTACTGTTTATTTCTTATTATCTTTTAAACTGACATTTGACATTGACATTTTAGAAAAGGCTTGTTGAATAACTCACTTCCTCTACATGTTTCCTGCCAGGAGACCAATGGGGACTCAGGAAGACCTGCTGGTTTTTATCTGGTCCGATGGACCGCTAAAGTTCATCGACGCCAGTGAAGCTCTCAGGCCCTTTAGTCAGTACCAGTACAAAGTACACGCCCACAACTCCAAGGGAAGCACCAACAGCGAATGGGTTTCAGCCATCACCATGGAGGCGGGGCCGGAGGAAATGGCTCCTCCCTTAGTCACACCTACAAGTGAGTACCCACGAACAATAGACAGAGTTGTAATGCACCTAATAAAACCCTGTTTGACTTGGATGTCACTGTGTGTGTGTGTGTGTGTATACGCGCTTACAGGTGCCTACTCAGTGCAGGTGAGGTGGACACAGCCGAGACAACCCAATGGAAGGATCTCCCAGTATGGCCTGGCTTACAGGAAACACCTGACAGACCCCACGCTCCAGCCTTCTACTGTGACTGCGCTGACTGTACCGGTAACACTTCTCATTCTCACGGGTCTCTGTGTTTCACGGCGCGGATGGGCCGGGCTCTGGGCCGGGCTCTGCCTGTTGTGCTGGTGCCATCTGTTTGCCGGTGAGGGGCCTGCAGGCACACACACACACACACACACTAACACACACAGCCAGGGGTTCCTGTCCTCCAGGGTCTGTCCCACAATACACCTTGCCAAATCTGCTCCAACTCAAAAAAAAAAAACTCTAAACGTGCCTTTCACACAGACACACAGACACACAGACACACACAGACACACACACACACACACAGACATTTTCTCCCCTGCTGCCTGTCAGCCAGTTTAAATGTAACCTGGCAGCTCAGTAAACATCCTGACATCACTAGAACGCCACGCCAACGCTAGAACACCACGCCAACGCTAGAATGCCTCTCTGTGATACCATCACCTCGGAATGCCACGGCAACACGGAAAGCTCTGCGTGTGTGTGTGAGAGACAGAGATCAGAGGAGTTTTTTACTAATTTCAGTTGACTGCCTTGGCATGTGTTCATTTTGGGATTTGGGTTGTAGCCTTCTCGTGATACACTCTGTCTCTATACCTCCGTTGTTTCCATTGAGTTTATATGTTTGTGAGTGAGATATAAAAACGAGAGAGAGAGAAACCGAGAGGGAGAAGAAAGGGGGAGAGGAAAAGAGGGAGGGAGCGAAAGAAAGGGGGAGGAAAATGAAAAAGGAGAGTAGAGAGCGGAAGGGAAAAGGCGAGGAGGCTTCATACATCTTGTTTTCTCCCCCTCTGACCTTTGTGTTGTCAGTCATAATTAATACAACATGTAAATACAGACCTTTAACCCCCTCATTTATATGGAACACTGTGTTTGTGTGTGTGTGTGTGTCATTGATATGGAACACTGTGTGTGTGTGTGTCATTTATATGGAACGCTGTGTGTGTGTGTGTCATTGATATGTTGTGGCCACAGGGTCGTCACGGTCATTTGTCACACGGGTTCTTAGACACTTGCAAAATAAAGAAAAAGAAAGAAAGACAGACAACTACAAAAGAGGCCGAGTGCTGTAATCTCCTGTATGACAGAATGCAGGTTTCAGGGTGCTAGCATGTCATCATGCTAACGCTACGTGGAACCCCATTGTTTACACCGGGTGAGGGACAGAAAAGGGGCCTGTCAAAAGTGTTCACCCCCTCGGGCTTTTCTGCACTTTGTTGCGTTACAGACTGAAATCCAAATAGATTTTTGACACACACACAAAAAACAAAGACAAATTGAAAAATAACATCTGGGAATTTCTCTGAATGAGTCCAACTTAACGGAGATGGAGCAGATTTACAATAGGAACCGGCTAATTGCAGTGTCCAGATGTGGAAAGCTGTTAGGGACTTATCCAAATTAATCAATGATTGTTTTTGTTGCCAAAGGTGCCTCTAACAGATATTGACAGCTCCTCTTCCATGCCTTGGGTGGCTCCTCCCCCCATACCTTGGAAGGTTCCTCCCCCAAACCCTAGACAGCTCCTCCCCCCACACCATACGGTTCTTCCCCAAGACTCCATGGCTCCTCCCCCACACCTTGGGTGGCTCCTCCCGATACATTGGTTGGCTCCTCCCTCCATAACCAGGAAGGTTCCTCCCCCAAACCCTAGACAGCTCCTCGCCAACACACCATACGGTTCTTCCCCAAGACTGCATGGCTCCTCCCCCACACCTAGGGTGGCCCCTTCCCATACCTTGGTTGGCTCCTCCCCCCTAACCAGGAAGGTTCCTCCCCCAAACCCTAGGCAGCTCCCTTCCCCCCACACCATACGGTTCTTCCCCAAGACTGTATGGCTCCACCCCCACATATTGCACAGCTCCTCCCCCACATCTCAGGTGGCTCCTTGCTAATACCCTATATGGCTTCTCCCCATACACTAGAAGGTCCCTCCTCTGTACCCAAGTAAGCTCCTCCCCCACACCCCTTAGCCCTTACTTTGCAACCTGCTTGAGCTGCAGCTCTTCATCTCATGTCCTGCTAATGAAGAAGCTCAGATCTAGATAATACACAAACATTACAGCTTTGTTTCATTATGTGTCCTTTCAAGGAAAAACAAGATTTTTTGTGACAGATTTTTCTTAATTAACAATCCCACTTGGAACCTTACTAATGTGTTGTCTGGTGTAGTTTTCTCCTCATACAGTCTGACAGGCCACAGAACAGATGGGTTGATGTTCTCCTCACTAATGTCCACTACTGAGAGGGAGAAATGCAATAAGCCTGTGTGTGTGTGTATTGATCTCTGGCTGGGCTGGGAGCTCCTCTCTGTGCCAGTGTGGGTGATTAATGGGGTCGTCATGACGATTGGACGGAATGAGGGTACGGAACGCAGGCGGTCCACCCGCTAGAACCTCTTCGCCCGCCTGGCACAATGCGGGCACACACACACACACACAATACACACCAATCAAGAGATTTTAACTTAACTCCCGTTCCGTCCTCACTTTCGGTTAGATCTTTCTGTTCTCCCTCTCTGTTCTCTCTCTTTGGTCTCCCTCTCTCTGGTCTCCCTCTCTCTGGTCTCCCTCTCTCTGGTCTCCTCCTGTTCACCCTCCTTCAGTTCTCCCTCTCTCTCTGTTCTCCCTCTCTCTCTGGTCTCCCTCTCTCTGGCCCCCCTCTCTCTGGTCTCCTCCTGTTCTCCCTCCTTCTGTTCTCCCTCTCTCTGGTCTCTCTTCCTTCTGTTCTCCCTCACTCTCTGTTCTCCCTCTCTCTCTGGTCTCCCTCACTCTGGTCTCCCTCTCTCTGGTCTCCTCCTGTTCTCCCTCCTTCTGTTCTCCCTCTCTCTGGTCTCTCTTCCTTCTGTTCTCCCTCTCTTTCTGTTCTCCCTCTTTCTCTATTCTTTCTCTCTGGTGTCTCTCTCTCTGTTGGTCTTTCTTTTCCGTTTTCCGTTTTTCCACTATCTTCCCTTCCTCCCTCATCCGTCCAACCCTCCCTCCTCTATCCAGTCCTCTATTATCCGTCCATCCCTCCCTCATCCATTCATTCCTCCCACATCCGTCCAACCCTCCATCATCTGTCCTACCCTCCTTCATCCTTCCATCCCTCACTCATCCGTCCATCCCTCCCTCATCCATCCATTCCTCCCACATCCGTCCAACCCTCCAACATCCGTCCTACCCTCCCTCATCCATCCATTTCTTCCTCATCCTTCCACCCCTCGCTCATCCGTCCATCCCTCCCTCATCCATCCATTCCTTCCACATCCGTCCAATCCTCCATCATCTGTCTATCCCTCCCTCATCCGTCCTACCTTCCCTCATCCATCCATTCCTCTCTCATCCGTCCATCCCTCCCTCATCTGTCCATCCCTCCATGCCTCCCTCCCTCTCCCTCTCACTCTCCAGATGTTTACTCATGGCCCCCGGTGAAGCCGTATTAATACTTATACATTCCTACACTCCGCCCCTCCTCCCTCTCTCTCCAGATGTTGTGTGTGGGGCCCCTGGGGTCCGTGGTGAAGGGAGATGTATTAATACATGCCATTGATCAGATCAGGACCCCTGACAGTCATCATCCCAAGGACCATCTGGCTACTGTTCGCACGCCTTCACCCAAACACAACCTGACACCGCATTCATCTGACGCAGCTACCGCTTGCTGCTGTGTGCGTGTGTGTGCGTGCTCCGTGCTCCACTGCCAGCCACCAGGACCTGAAGGGTGCAGAAATTAAGGTTACTACACAAATTGAGCCATATGGTCTAAATATTTCAGAGCTGAAATTTACTAGGCAATAAAAATGGCTCCTGCCTCTCTAATGGTGTAAATTACAGTTTAACCACGCCGCTAATGATGTCCTTCTGCTGCCCGTAACCACTCTAACATGAAGGACATTGTTTAAAAAATACCCCCGGAAAAAAAGATGGGGAGAAGGAAGGAGGGGGTGGAGAGGGAGAGAAGTGCTAGCAGCATGTTTACAATCTGTTAGTTTACCATTAAGAGCAAGCAGGGGTACAAGGAGGAGGGGACGGGGTTCTGGAGGGGGACAGGGAGGAGGGGACGGGGTTCTGGAGGGGGACAGGGAGGAGGGGACAG
>JACXGK010004477.1:0-38045 GCA_016801125.1 Novumbra hubbsi
GTTTGTCTTTGTTTAATCCTATGTCGAGTGGATACGCTACATGTTCTTTGTAAGCTATTTAAGTTCTGTTTTGTTGTTTATCACAGCACCTTTACTTTTGACGTTTACAGTTCGTGTTAGTGTGTCTTTTTGTTTATTGGATTAAATCACCTTTTACTTTACAAAATGTCCGCTTTTGGTTCCGCCGCACAACAACGCCATGACAGACTGGTTAAAAATATAAGCCAAAAGTTTTTCCACGTGGTAGGGGACAGTCAGCTGCAAAGATTGACGTGTATTTCAAGACTTCATCAAAAAACGTACACATCTTTCCAGAGGTTGCACATTGAGGCCCAGAATCATTATTGTATTTAGTGTTTACCGCACTGATACAGGGACCCCACATTGACAATTTCGCTTGATATTTTACAGTTCTTGAAATAAATTATTAAGGATGACCTCCTGAGAGCTCAAAAGGTCCAGAGAGTGACTTTAAATCCCAAGAAGACCTTAGACCTTCAAGGGTTAAAAATAAAAATCTGATATACATATTCACAGCCTTTGCCATGACACTTAAAACTGAGCTCAGGTGCATCCTGTTTCCACTGATCATCTTTGAGATGTTTCTACAACCCGATTGGAGTCCACCTGTGATAATTCCGGTGGTTTGGACATGATTTGGAAAAGACACACCAGTCTCTATAAAGTCCCACAGTTGACAGTGCATGTCAGAGCACAAACCAAGCCATGTAGTCCAAAGGAATTGTCTGTAGACCTCCGAGACAGGATTGCATTGAGGCATAGATCTGGGGAAAGGTACAGAAACATTTCTGCAGCATTGAATGTCCCAATGAGCACCGTGGCCTACATCATCCGTTAATGGAAGAAGTTTGGATCCACCAGGACCCTTACTAGAGTTGGCTGCCCAGAAAATATAAAATTGACGTGGTTGCTGGTTCTCACTGGATCTCATGGCCTTGTTGCCATTATCTGCTGAGTTCTCCTGGTCACTGACGTTTAAATAAATCGCTGGCCACAATGATGATCAACAGATCGTTTCTATGGATTGTCCTGGCCTGGATCACTCTATCATCCATACTTGATCCTGTTTAACCGATTGTCCAATACTCAATGGATGAACTTCTCCAGCTACGACCCCACCTGTCCGACCCACCCTCACTGTTACATCTTCACCTGCATTTGGCTCGTCACCATCGCCGTAAATATATCCACTGTGGCTCCGGACGGAGATTCAACATTGATTACACAAAGCCAATGAATTCCTTCTGGTCATCATCACCTCGTCCCACGAGAAAGCACCACTGTGTTGTCAATCACTGTGTGCTGGCTAACCTAACCAGGTCAGCCAGCGCTAATCTCGGTAACACTAGCGTCTCCGTTGGGCTATTCAACATCCGCTCGCCCACCAACAAGGGTCCCTTGGTCTATGATATTCTACATTACAACAAACTCTCTTTTTGTGCCTGACTGAAACTTGGCTGCGGCAGAATGACTACACACAGCTCAACGAGGCTGTGCCACCTGGGTTTGTGTACACCTGTCAATCACGCGCTGCAAGTCGAGGGTGCGGTGTTGAGATACTTTACAATGACAAGTGGAGAGTGTCTCCTGTCACGGTCCCTGCCTCCAACTCATTTTAATCCATAAACCTACAGATTAGTGGCCCAGTCCCTACTATTTTAGCCACTATCTATCGTCTACCCAAGCCCAGCAATAATACATTTTTAACTGATTTCTCTTCCTTTTTAACATCCATCTGCTCCATGTCCCCTAATGTCATAATACTGGGTGATTTTAATATTCACATGGACAACACTAGCACCACTCTTACAAAGGACTTTTCTTCAGGCCTAGACAGTTTTGGATTACAGCAGCATATTGACTTCCCCACACACAACAAAGGACACATTCTGGAAATCTGCTGCTCTGGTTTATCCCCTCAAATTGCACTGCTTCTGATCTGGCCATCTCTAACCATAAGTTAATTTCTTTTAATGTCAATTTACCCCCATCCAAAACAAATCTGCCTCGCTCCATCTCATTCCGAAACATCAAGAACATTGATCTCACTGCTTTCTCTAATGGAATTAACAATCTCCCCACAGACAACTCAGCCTACACTGATGAACTGGTTTCACAGTACAATAATGGACTCCATATTCTCCTGAACACCCTTGCTCCTCTAAAAACTTGGACTGTCTCCTTTACTCATTCTGCCCCTTGGTACACACCTGCTCTGCATCAGTTAAAAACAAAAGGACGTCGCTTGCAACGTCTCTACAAATAAACTGGACTAGTTGTTCATAAGGACATATATGACAACCGCATACTGTACTACAAGGATGCCCTATCAACAGCTAAATCCAAATTCTACACTTATTTAATTTCATCTGGCGAAGGGAACTCTCAAGCCCTGTTCTCCACAATCAATAAAATCTTGTGATTGCCGAATACCCCCCCCCCCTCTGCATTTAATTTCTCAATGGAATACTTTTATTTCATTTTTCCAAATTGAAAATATTCACCAACAGCTCCCCTAATCACAAAACACGGACAACAGTGCACTCCCTCCACCTTCTTCTGCCCCCCCCTTACTTTACTATCTAGTTTTCAACTCCCAACTGTTACCGAAATATCTGATATAATCCGAAAATCAAAATTATCCACCTGTCAGCTTGACCCCCTCCCCGGCCACCCAGTCAAAACCTTTTTACTTTCCCTCTCCTCTTTCATAACTAACATCATCCACTCCTCCCTTGTCTCTGCTAATATTCCTTCTTCTCTCAAAACAGCTGCAACAACTCAAATACTTAAGAAGCCTAGTGCAAATCCCAACAATCTAAATAATTGCAGACCAATTTCCAAACTGCCATTTATCTGGAAAATCTTAAAAAAACTGTTGCTGCACAGGTCTACAATCACCTCAACAACAATAAACTATACGAACAGTCCCAATCTGGTTTTCGTCCTTTCCACAGCACAGAAACAGCACTAGTCCAGATTACAAATAAACTACTTATGGCCGCTTACTCCGGTTTCCTCACCATACTTATTCTCCTCGAACTGACTGCTGCCTTCGACACCATCTCTCACAATATCCTCCTTGACCGTCTAGCCTCCATTGGTATTGTCAATACATCACTCATCTGGTTTACATCCTACCTCTCTGGCCGCACTCAGTTTATACAACTTAACATTTCCAATCACAACCCTCCCCAGTCACATGTGGTGTTCCCCAGGGCTCGGTATTGGGGCCCCTCCTTTGTATTATTTATTTACTTACTCTAGGTTTTATTTTTAGGAAATATAATATACAATTTCACTGCTATGCGGATGACACCCAGCTCTACCTGTCCACCAAACCCAATTCCTTGCTCCCTCCATCTTCCCTGTCTGACTAATTGGATGACGTTAAAACCTGGTTTGCTCATAACTTCCTCAAACTCAATAGTGATAAAACAGAAATTATCCTTTTGTCTCCAAATCCAAATTAATTATTATCATTATTATTATTATTAAAATCAAAATGACTTTGGCAACTGAACTGGAGATGTCAAGGTGATTTTCTTGCGTATTCACCTTACTGTCGATCTATGGACAATATCTGTGTTACATTTTCAATTTCACAATAAATCAACCTTTTCACAAAACCCAAATATCACTAAATAACATTTCAAAGAACAAAGTAAGAACATCAAACATGTTCCACTAATTGAAAAACAAACTTAAAAAACAGGGAACAAAATTGGCGGAGATAATAACGCATAATATAACCTATAGAGCCTAACCTTCATTTTCAATCATCTCCCTACTACACAATAGGCTGGACAAGGAGGAGCTATTAAAATTACTTTTGAAACATTAATGTAAAATCACCTGATATAAAAATGAGCAATCTAATTGGTGTGTGTAATCAGTGGATCCTCTAATATGTTAGTCTTGGCCATTGCATTGTGCTCATGGTTTCTTTGTTTAAGATAGTAAATAAAAATGCATTATTATATGTCAATATATAATTTCTTTCCTCTTTACTGGGTAAAATGTGTCCGCTCTGGCGCTTCTAGTGGTAAAGGCCTCACCTTCTCTCCTCAAAACAATTTATGGTCATTGTTGCCAAATAACTTGATTTTTGTTTCATCTGACCTTAGCAATTTCCTCCAGAAGGCCTTTTCATTGTCAATGTGATCAGCAGCTGTCGGTGGAGTGGTGAGGAACCATGTGCATGTATTCTTGTAAAGAAAACCGTGATTTATTTATAAACTAACAAAAGAACAAGTACTTACAACAAATGAACGGACAACCTAACGTGACGTGTGCTAACAGTTAACAACATCAACGAACGACACAGAGGGACAAGATAACGAGACATATATACACACACACAAGTTAAAACAGGTGCGTGTAAACTGTCACGTCAGTCCAAGGTGCGTTTGTGATAAAAAAGTGTTCACATAGAATTGCCAGCACCAGACAGTGCTGGGCTGGTATGACATTACAGCAGCAAACTTCAGTTCAGCCTTAAGGAGCCGCTTCTGGAGCAAGGGCTTCCTTCTTGCATGACAGCCTCTCAGCCCAAGGCAATGTAAAACATGCCTAACTGTAGACAGTTAGTTTTTTGATGGTTCTTGGTCAACACCTGACCATCTTGACCAATTTTCTCAGCAGCATTTGATCTTGTCCTGAACGTGGCATTGACACAACCGTGCCATGCACTTTATACTTACAAACAGTGGTTTGCCGAGTGGATCTTGGGACCTGTAGCTGCTTCGAAATGGCCCTATTTAAATGGGCTCAGAGTAGTCACCAGCTGTCATCAATCAATATCTTGGCACCAAGACATTAGCAGCAGATCTTATAAGTTGCAACATGGGGCCCCCAGGGATTGGACATGTTTGTCCAGAACATCTCACATATGCTCAAATGTATTGAGATCTGTGGAATTTGGAGGCCAAGTCAACACCTTGAACTTGTGGTGTTCCTCAAATCATTCCTGAACCATTTGGCAGGGCGCATTATTCTGCTGAAAGAAGCCAATGCCATCAGGGAATACCATTGCTATAAAAGGGTCTACCTGGTCTGCAGAAATGATTAGGTAGGTGGTACATGTCAAAGTAACAGCCAAATGAATGGCAGAACCTAAGAACATTGCTCAAAATATCACACTGCCTCAGCTGGCTTGCCTTCTTCCCATAGTGCATCCTTGTGCCATATGTTCTCCAGGTAAGTGGCTAGAGTCCCCTGTCTCAAACAAAAGTTTCTTATGCTGCTATATTATTGTGCCGGGGGAGTAGGTCCTAAGAAGGGCTAGTTCTCTTCCATTACTCTAAGTTCTCCTCCATAACTCTAAGGAATGCACTCTTTAACAACTCCCGGCCTACACCTGTGGATTACCAGGCCCAGAAGACCTTGTCCCGAGCCCTCCTGGTTTTTCTGCAGAACAAGCTAATATCTGACTATTCCAGCTGCCACCCTGCTGAACCACTAATCAACCCACCCTGGACTGTCCCTGTCCTGCAAATCTGATCTTGCTTGTGAACTATATTAGGCTTTATAGACTCTAGACACAGTCCATGTGAATTGACTAATTATTAATAGTATTCTTAAACATCACCCAGCACAGCCAGAAGAGGTCACTTCTTTGAGCCTGGTTCCTCTCTAGGTTTCTTCCTACAATCCGGCCCTCATAGCGAGTTTTTTCGAGCCACCATGCTTCAATCCTGTTGTTGCGTGCTCACTTGGGTTTTAGGCTGGGTGTTTTGTAAAAGCACTTTACAACTTCTGATGTAAAAAGTGCTTTATAAATGAATACATTTGATTAATTGATTGAAGTGACGCACATGCACCCGGCCATCCACATAATGCAAAAGAAAAAGTGATTAATCAGACCTTCTTCCATTGCTCCATAGTCCATAGTCCATATTTGATTCTCACATTCCCATTGTAGGTGTTTTTGGCTGTGGACAGGTGTCAGCATGGGCACCCTGAACATGACGTACGTGATGGCGCTGTGGACGGCAGCTTTTGTGTTTTGGTGTGCATTGTTTTTTCTCCTGGCATAGAGCTTTCACTGCAGTTTGACCTGGGTACTGTGGAATATTTTAGTTAAGATTAGATGTGTGGTGTGCTGTTAGAAACAAACCTTGCCGGTGGGGGTAAACTTAGAGAGAAGGATGGGGTAATAAAATGTTAATTAGTACATTCCAGCAGTAGGACCCCCCTTCAACTGTCTTCTTCGTCTGCCTCCGAGGTCACCAGATGGCCCCACGATCAGAGATGGGGTCTGCAAGAAAGGAACACGCCCACCCAGGAAGCACACTCAACAAATTCCAATGACTGAGGGGTGGGAGGGGCTGTACATAAGTTGTGTCCAGGTGAAAGAGAGTCAGATCTTGTCTACTGTACGGTGGAGAACGATCTCCGGATAATTATCTGCTAATAAAGGTGTTTATTTTGGAAGACTTAGAGCATGTGGACATTCTCTGATTCAGACTCGGGGGGAAGCAATTTTGACTCTACAGTACTTGAAAAACAGACACACATGATGACTTTCCACCAAAAAATCTCTCATAATAAATCACAATTGCACACAACAGACAGTATTCCATATTCTATATATATTACATTTATGTAAATAACCTGAATGAACACAGTCACAGTTGTATTGAATAATTGAATGAGTCCTCATGCTAACAGGTTGTCATCTCAGTTTGATTTCAGGCCCAGACAGCTCTCACGTCCTTATTCATTTGAAATGTTCTGCCCTCCGGCCGGGACACATCATAGTGGCCAATGGTCTGAAACACAATAGACCTCATTTTATCCATCTGCCATTTTACCAATGCGTAGTTTGCCGGTGGGTCCCCCTGCTCATCAAAGAACTGGCCGCCGCCTCCAGGAAAGTGGCCATTCCACTGTTGCCATAGTCACTTGCTTCGGATGGCTCCCGCCCAGGTCCAGCCAAAATGTTTGACAAGCTTTGCCAGAGGTCTGTTCTGGTAAAGGTCACTGGGAATGGTTCTGAAGAATGATGGGTATTCCCTTCGGTTACTGAGACAAGTGCAGATTAATCTGGAAGGCAGAAAAGAAATAGACACACTAGTCAGATGTTTTGAAAACTGAGCAAATGCTTATATTTCGTTTTTACACATACTGTCATGCAGATTGGCATGCAGTAGCATGTGTATATATTTCCAATTTGTTTCAATCCTGGATCCCTAGGGCAATCAAATCCACTACCATGTTGCTGCACTGTGATCTATGAACTGGAGCTACTGAGTGTCGGTCTGTACGCATACGTTCCCTCACCACAGGTATGTGAAAGGGCCCCATGGTACGTGCAATGCCTATGGTAGAAGTGGAGGTGGTGTCCCCTATAGCAGCCTGCACTGTGGATGTCTTGGAGCATCTCTGTGACCCATCCTCATATCTGTTCATCAGACCCAGCGGCACCCGCACAGGCAGAGGGATGCTGGTGAATGAGTCGAAGATCATGTAGCCCATATTGAGCTTCTGCAGCAGGTCAGAAATGTTGGTGATCTTTTTCTATGGCAAATATCATGGTCTGGGCATACTGGAGCTCACCTGGGTCCAGCCTGTAGAGAGGAAATGTGGCACTGACACATTAGTTCTAGTCAGTGAACCTCCAAGTATTAAAACTTATTGAATGTTACTTCTGTTAATTACCATAATAACCAAAACAAATTATTGCAAGTGAACAGAAATACACCCAGACTTTCAATACTTTCTCACCCTTCACACTGGATACTTCCTGTGTTGACTAGCATAGTTGGATTCAAACCAGTGGGCTTTTGGTGAAAAGAGAAGATCCCCCCTATGTTGATGTCTCCGTTCTTTGAGAACTGTGAGAGTTCTTTTGTCCCATAGGCTCTGCACACAGAGTCCTCAGCTTTGATTGTCACTGTCAGCAGAGCGAACACCAGGAGGTCTGGTAGCAGCAGCATAGCTGTCTCAGATTTTGTCACTAAGGATGATCACTGTGCTCTATCTTGTTGTGTTTATATGTTGCCTTTAATTACATGTATGATGCTTTAGAAGCACAATGTGTCAGCCTGCACCAATCAGACTATTCACAGAGTGATTAACTAAACAGTTGGCCTATCTGATGTTGAGCAACAGTAGCGCAGTCCATCGTGTCCTCAAATAGAATCACTTGTTCCTTGACTTCCTATTAATTTTAAAGCTAAGGGTTCTGAATGTTTAAAATGGGTGAAAAGAAAACTAAAATCATAGAGAAATTATCTCCATATCAGCAATACACAGTCTGCTACTGTCTATTTTTCTGAAAATCAACACATGAGTTTAATAGATTGTATTATCTTTACAAGCAAGGGTTTTGCTTGTACCTTGCCTGCAGTGAAACTGAAATAATACTTGCAAATTATCCTCAAGATGTTTATTATTAAATGCTTAATGGTAGTATAGCTTGAAATACTTGATTTCCAAGGAATGGGATGATTAGTTTTACTATTATGCAAACAAGGCCAACAAATTGAAAACAATATATAATTCCAAAAAAACTTCAAATAATAAATGTACTGGCTAATCAAGGGAAACAACCTTATAGTTATCCTTTCAAAATGATACTTGATAATTATTATTACATTATTGTGATATTTAAGTACTTTTCCCCATCATGTGTTTTTTTGTATTTTTCTCTGGTGTCAATAATATAATATAACACTTTGGAGCAAATATACTGAACAACAGCCCAAAACTAGATGCCAAAATAGCAAATATCTCAACTGCCACAGTGAATTTCCCAGGTGAGCTGACATAAGCTGGAATAAAGGCTAACCAGACTGCACAGAATATGAGCATACTGAAGGAAATACATTTTGCCTCATTGAAGTTGTCAGGTAACTTCCGAGCCAGAAAAGCCAACACAAAGCACAAAAGAGCCAGCAGTCCAACATAACCTAACACAGCCCAGAAACCAGTTGCAGAACCTAAATTACATTTTAGAATAATCTTTTCAGCGGTGTAGGCTGTATCTTTAAATGGGAACGGAGGGGCAAGAGCTAGCCATAGCACACAAATGATCACCTGTAGGATAATACAGCTTAGCACGTTCATTCTCTGGAAATGATTGGTGCATTTGGGAAATGAATTGCCTGGCATTCTCGCCTTGAAAGCAAACACCACTGCTACGGTTTTCGCCAGGACACAAGATATACATAAAGCAAAGGCAATCCCAAATGCTGTGTGACGCAGCATACAGGACCACTTAGAGGGTTGGCCTATGAAAGTAAGAGAACACAGAAAACACAGAGTCAAGGAGAAGAGGAGCAGGAAGCTCAGCTCAGAGTTGCTGGCCTTGACGATTGGGGTGTCTCGGTAGCAAAAGAAGACCAACGATACCACCACGGTCAAAAAGGCCCCACCCAGTGAAATGGAGGCCAGGAGGATTCCCATTGTTTCGTCAAATGAGAGAAACTCCACCAGCTTTGGGACACAGTAACTGTTGTCCTCATTTGACCAGTATTCCAAAGGGCACTGTATGCATTCAGCTGCATCTACAGTAGAATGAAAACACTCACGTTACAACACTGATCTGTAATCCGATTTCTTTGAAAAAATACTTTGTTCATGCTGTATCTCAATTTTGCATGAAAACAATCAATCTAAAATCAGATTTAACCCGAACCCGTTCGTTTTCTTTTACATGTTATGCATTTTGATATAAGAAATGTCATATCATGTAAATACAGTTAATATAGATTTTATTAAGATTAAAAATGTATGTCCAGACATTTGAGAGTAGCTTTTGACATCCAAATGTTTGATGTGCATAAGTTGCAGAGCACTTAATTTGGCCAGCTGCAATTCTCTTACCTGTTAGGTTGCTGATCTCCCCGGCACCACATGGGATACAGGAGAAGCAGCAGACTGGCAAACCCTTAATCACTGCTTGGCGGAATCCTCTGAGGCAGCTCTCAGTGCAAACTGACCGAGGCATCTGAAACACAATTAAACACAGAACCAAACTGACATCTTTCAGTCTTACTACAATTCTTTACCTCTATGTCACACATCAGAAATGTATCAGATACCAAACTGCTGCCGTTTGTATTCTGAATTAATAAGTACCTTTGAGGAATTCCCAGCCCAAATTATGTTGGTCCCAGTCAAGGCAAACTGCTTTTGTTTAGAGAGAGAGGCGTCGTAGTACCCCACCGTGACAAACAATATCTCTTCTGCCTGGTTCTTCTGCCAGTTGACCAACTCGTAAGTTGCTTCTGGGTCTCCATTCTCATCAAAGTAAATTCTCTCCCCAGACTTCAGGGAGACGTTTACACCCCGCAGGGACCTCAAAATCTGCACAAGTCAAACGTGTAACATGTAAGTGTCTCTGCCAATTATGTTGTGGCCCCTCAGTTCTTAACAGTCTTAAATAAGGCTGTTTAACATATAAGTCATTACAACTTATGTGTCTGACAGGCCGAATGTTTATCATAAACTATTTTTAAAGGACAGGTTATTAGTTTCCACAATTATGTTATTACAGCCTATTGTGTTTAATAAGTAATTAGGTTTCCATATAATTCTTACTTTTTAAAAAACTGAAAATGTAATTGATTTCTAAATATCACTTTCTCCCAAGAAAGTGATGTTTACATATATAGTACCTGTCAAACATTTGGACACACTTATCCATTATATTGATTTGGTAAGTGTGTCCAAACTTATATATACTATAACAATATATAAAATATATTGATTGTTTGAGTCAAGATTACTCCAATTGGCAAGAAAGTTGGTCCAAAAAGGAATGGCCTTGTTAGTGCATTGAAGGAATGGCCAAAGAGCAGACTGTTACCTCTCCTGGTTTGAAGCTGTTTCTGTGCATGCAGTTTCTTACATCTTGCTTTCTACAGGTCAGCAGGTCATGTATGGAATGGGCCACAGCATAAACTGCTTTATAAACATTATTAGAAACTCTCAGCTCAGACATGTCAGTGAAAGGGTTATTGATGTCCGCCAGGTTCTCAAACCCAGAGCACTGCCTCTGCCAATTTTCTAGCTGTTTCTGAAGTGATAATCTGCAGCCAAACGTTGCCTCCCAGAACTCCCTGATCAAATCATTGTTTGTGTCCTGGGCTGGACCAACCCTGAGCAAGAACTTTATGAGCCCTGGGATCGTAGCTTTTCTGATGGCGAATCCTATAGTGCCTCTGAGGATAGAAAAGTACCTGGTGGCCAGATGAGTATCAGTGATCCAGGACTCACTGCCCACCCACTGAAGCCCAGTCAAATTTTGGGCCAGAGCCTCTTCTAGAAGGACCCCCATCTCCAACTGGGACAGAAATGCAACCAGAACCTTGGAGCTGGCCCTCTTGATCACCCCCACCACCCTTGCTATCTGCTCTCTGGGGTTGGTGAGTAAGACAGCCTCAGAGTACTCTATACACACTCCCTCAACACCAGCAGCTTCTATGAAGGTGGCCATGCCGTTGTTGCCGTAATCATTATCGCTTCTAATGGCCCCCACCCAGGTCCAGCCAAAGTGTTTGACCAGCCTAGCTAGAGCTCTGCTCTGGTAGAAGTCACTGGGAATTGTTCTGAAAAAGGAAGGAAACTCCTTTTTGTCATTCAGACAAGCGCAGGTGGCAAAGTGGCTGATCTAAATAAAAACAGAAGAATGGGAAAACGTTGTCATTGTTTCATTGACTTGTACACTGCAATGGTTTGATAGCATAAGCATGTCAAAGTTGCACTGATGGAGGGACATTGATCCTATTTAATAATCACATCACTTGGTATATATCATTTGGCCCACAATGATCCGTTACCATGTAGGATATAAGGGATTGAGGATCCTACTGACAAACATTGGTTAGTTTCAATTTAAAAAAAAATATTGTGTATGTATATGTGTATTTCATTGTTCATGTTGAGAGCTAGTAATCTATCTCAAGTCAGGGGTCTCCAACCCTGGCCCTGGTGAACTACTGTCCTGGTGGTTTTCACTCCAACCCTAATTTAGCACACCCGACTCTAATTATTAGATAGGTAATTACTGAATGAAGTTGCTTATACATGTGGTTGGAGTGAAAACAACCCGGACAGGGGCTCTCCAGGACCAGGGTTGGAGAACCCTGATCTAAGTACATCCTATCAAGATGCTTTAGCTAGTAAAAGGCACTTTATTTAGCCACCAGACCATTTTTGTTTGGTAGTGGAACATTTTGCAATCATTTTAATGAAAGTAATGATTTTGTTAAATTGAAATTCTACCGTAAACTACCATCAGAACCACTGCCCTGCATTGGCCAGGGTGGTCACCCTACATTGACAAGTAAAGCTGACCCAAAAAAACAATAACATTTAGTTACTAAATAATATACTTACTGATATAAATATAATGCAAGTTATTTTTCATTACATGACAGATATATTTACATTTACGAATATAAACCAATTTTCAAAGTAGATCCAAAATAATTCTTCTTTTTTTATCGGCATAAATATAAATTAATGTTTCTGTATCTCTGAAATAACTTTTGGCTAACAAGATAATAATAATAATAAAGTCTGGATATATGTTTTTTCATTGTTTTGACACTAGTTAACCTTTAGGAAAATACAACTACTAATATCTAAAAGACTGGGACTAGTTGGATTTTGTAAACTTTTCCCATGTACAATGCCCCATCATTTAGTAAAATGTGTAATAGTACTTTACGGGTGATATTACCCGACAGATACCATATTAGCCATTTTTCTATTATACTGTATAATTAAACTAAGTATAAGTTTGATTACTATTACCACTGGTATTTGAAAAGCTCCAGTTAATCGGGACATTGCTATGGTCGTAGATGACTCAGAGGTTCCGATGATGGCATGGACTGCTGATTGACCTAAGCAGTTTTTTTCCACTGTCCTCTCTTGACCGTTCATTAAGGCCATTGTTGCATGCATAGTGGACAGAGTTGAGCCACATCCATCGTATATCCTGTAGCCAATAGACATGTTGGGGAGCAGAGAACTGTTGTTGATCTCTTCAATTGCAAAGATCATGGTCTGAGCAAAACGAAACTCCCTAAGGTTTATGCTGTGAAAGCAAAAGAGAAAGACTTTCAAACTCCAGCATTAGTGGCAACTGAGTTGCTTGGCATTTAAATAAAAAAAACATGTCTTGGATGTTTGGAAGACTACTGAATCAGAAACTGGGAGTACTGTTATAAAAGACTGAGAAGACCATTTTGGTGATTTGAGTTCCATAAAATGCGGTGATTTGGTACATTACTTTACATTTTTGTAATTTCGCAGACACTCTTATCATAATAAGTACACTTTCCTTCATCAAAGCCATTAGTTGGCAAAGTCAGAGCCCAGAAAAACTGTAGTTCAGTGTTTTGTTTTTTCTTAAGTGGTAGGGGTGGTTGGATACCCAAGTAATATTTTTACATCTTGAATTACCCACAATCCTTTCAAAACATTGCCTTGTGGTGGGATAATAAAGTGCATAGGTATTAATACTAGACTTCATATTCAGGTGAAGTTTATTCAGATTTTTCTTCATGTCAAATTTGTATTAAAGATACAGTCTGAGACTTTTGAAAATTAACAAAATAATTTGTGAAACCTAATTTGGGAATGATGTGATATATGTTGTTTAAATATGAATAATATGTGAATAGAATCATTGTCGTTCCTCTGTTAGCCTTGAAATGACATGTTTAAATCAGATAGATGTTAGTGACATATGGCACAAATCTGCACATACATGACTTAGTTCACATTTTTATTGGTTATATTGGTTACTTTCAGATCTAATTCAAATGAATCCTACTTACTGCCCCAGATGTCGGGGCTTCAATTTCTGTTTCTGCCAGTCCCAATTTAACTCATCTGTCCCCTGTTGTTTTTATTCTGTTTGAATAAATGTAGAACTCTACAAAACAATACACCATAGGTTATTTGGCTATAAAAGCATTTGCATATAACTATGTTTTTTTATGGAGAGACACTTGTTAGACACTCTTAGAATATATATATAACAATATCCAGATAACTTTGACTATTTTAATGTGTTTTTTTGTACTTTTAGGGTTATAAATATAAAACTTCCATGGGCATTAATACCCACCACACACCAAACCTCATGTTAGTTGTTAATGGTTTCATAATATAATCAAGTTCTTTAGTTTTTTTCTGGTCAAAGATGTAAAACTGGATTGTAAACAAAATATAATCTTTTTTCAAATTAGCACCAAAAATGATTACACTAGATTTACTAACCTGGAACAAGTGAGAGTTTGCGATGTGTCTGTGAAAGAGAGCGAGGGCTTGGTGGTTTTTCCATGAATGGTAAAGACTCCTCCGATAGTCACATCTCCTTTCTTAGACAACAGAGGGAACTCTGGGTACCCCAGTATCCGACAGAGAGCCTCATCTCCCTCTGCTCTGAAGACTTCTAACACCCCCATCAACACCAACCAAAGTAGGGCCATCACCCACACTGTTAGAAGCCTTACGCACGTAACAGATCAGGGATCCCCTAAACGCCCCTTCCTCACCTTCTGTGTTTTATACATGCTAGAGACTGACAGGTTTTCCTTTGAGGAATGAAGTCATAAGAGCTGTTAGTTCTTAATGAGTTGTGATTTAAAATGCCTCTTTTGCAAATTATAACAGCATATGGTATTTGCAGTTTAATTTATGTTTTTCTGGTTAGAGCCAGTTTACACGTTTCTGTGAAGGAAGTAGTACAAGATTGTACAAGATATTCAGTGGCTTGGCAATTTCTCTCATAGAATAGCCTTTACAGTTCATCCGAAAGGTTTTCACAGCGCAACACTTTTTTGGCAATTTATTATGTTACACTCGTTTTCCAAGATGGAAAACAAATAATTCCTCAAAATGTAGAAACACTATCCCATAATGACAAAGCTTTTACATTTGTATACTAACCCTTAAAAACGCACTCATTACGTTTCTATACATATCTCCGAACTGGTTAAATATAGAAGCCTATGGTTTTTTCCACATGGTCGGGGTCAGCCTGCTGTAAAGGATGACGTGTATTTCAAGATTTCATAAAAAAACCTACAATTATTTTCAGTGGTGACACATTCTGGCCCAGAATCTAAAATCTAATTGTATGGTCAAAAAGTCAAGAGATTTACTTCAAATCCCAAGAAGGCCTTAGACCCTTAGGGGTTAAACATTTAAAATCTGAAGTACAGATATATTCACAGCCTTTGCCATGAACCTCAAATCTGAGCTCAGGTGCATCCTCCTTCCACTGATCATCTTTGAGATGTTTCTACAAATTGATTGGAGTCAACCTGTGGTAAATTTGGTTGATTAGTCATTATTTGGAAAGACACACATCAGTCTATATAAGGTCCCACAGTTGACAGTGCATGTCAGAGCACAAACCAAGCCATGAAGTCCAAGGAATGGTCTGTAGACCTCCGAGACAGAATTGTATCGAGGCACAGGTCTGGGGAAAGGTACAGAAACGTCTGCAGCAGTGAATGTCCCAATGAGCACAGTGGCTTCCATCATCCATTAATGGAATACATTTAGAACCACCAGGACCCTTCCTCTAGTTGGCCACCCTGCCAAACTATGCAATCTGGGGAGAAGGGCCTTAGTCAGGGAGATGACCAAGAACACAACAGTCATTCTGACAGAGCTCCAGCATTGCTCTATGAAGAGAGAAGAACCTTCCGGAAGGACAGCCATCTCTGAAGCACTCCACAAATCAGGCCTGTATGGTAGAGTGGTCAGATGGAAGCCACTCCTCAGTAAAAGGCACATGACAGCCCGTCTGGTGTTTTCCAAAAGGCACGCGAAGGACTCTCAGACCATGAGAAACAAAATTCTCTGGTCTGATGAAACAAAGATTTTGTTGGCTTGAATTCCAAGCATCATGTATGGAGGAAACCAGGCATCGCCCATTACCAGGTCAATACCATCCCTACAGTGAAGCATGGTGGTGGCAGCATCATACCTTGGGGATGTTTTTCAGCGGCAGGAACTGGAAGTCTAGTCGGGATGAGGGGAAAAATGAATGCAGCAATGTACAGAGACCTGCTCTAGAGCATTATGAACCTCAGACTGGGGCGAAGGGTCATCTGCCAACAGTACTACGACCCTAAGCACACAGCTAAGATAACAAAGGAGTGGCTTCGGGACAACTCTGTGAATGTCCTTGAGTGGCCCAGCCCCATCTAACCTGATGGAGCTTGAGAGGTCCTGCAAAGAAGAATGGGAGAAACTGTCCAAAAATAGTTGTATCAAGCTTGTAGCATACTACTAAAAAAGACTTGAGGCTGTTCTTGAGGCTGCTATTGCTGCCAAAGTTGCTTCAACAAAGTATTAACCAAAAGCTGTGAATTCTTATTTATGAGTTTATATTTTTGTTGTTAATTGTTGCAAGTCTATAAAACACACTTTTTTCTCTTTGTCATTATGGGGTATTGTGTGTAGACGTTTTCTTTCCTTTTCAAAAAACATAACAGTTGTAGTAATTATTGAAAACTCATGCTGTCATTACATGCATGTGTATGTAAACTTTTGACCCCAACTGTACATGTGCAACGACAGCTAAGACTCTCTGAAGGTGTGCTGTGGTATCTGGCACCAAGACGTTAGCAGCAGATCCTTTAAGACCTGTGAGTTGCAAGGAGGTGCCTCCATAGATTGGACATGTTTGTCCAGCACATCCCAGATATGCTAGAATGTACTGGGATCTGTGGAATTTGGGGGCCAAGTCAACATCTTGAACTTGTGTTCCTCAAACCGTTTCTGAACCAATTTTCCTTTGTGGCAGGGAGCATTGTTCTGCTGAAAGAAACCAAAGCCATCAAGAGATACCGTTGCCATAAAAGGGTGTACTTGGTCTGCAGCATTGCTTAGGTAGGTGGTACATGTCACAGTAACAACCACATGAATGGCAGAACCTAAGAACATTGCACACTGCCTCTGCCAGCTTGTCTTCTTCCCATAGTGCATCCTTGTGCCATATATTCTCCAGGTAAGCGACTCACATGCACCTTTTTTCATACATGCACCCATTTTTCATGCTTCTAACACATCAACTTGGTTCACTTTCTGCCTAATATAATGTCTGTGGTCATAATGTTACGACCGATGTTACGACGATGATCGTTGTATACTAACCCTAACCCAAATGTGCTGTATACCGGGGAGAGCTAGATTTACTAATGGGTGTATGGCACAAACTAAACAAATACATTTTGTTTTTAATCACTTCAGCCAGGCACAGAACACCACAAGAGCATGATCAACGTTGGTGTTTAATTGTTTCTGATTTTGTGATTGCTGCTATGTATTCTGGAACATGAGGTATGTTGTGAACATACCAATAGAGATGAAGTAGATTTTTTGTTGAGGAGATATTGTTTAATCTTTGCTAACTTGGAGTACATTAAGCAGTGTGCTATGGTGGAATACCCCTTTAAAAAGATGTGTGGATTGAACTGGAACTCAATTCAACTGAAGATGTTGGTCTTTCTATGTTGAAAATACAAAACTGTTTTGCGAGATACACTGGTGCAGAGAAATCCACACAATGATCAAAAGTAACAACCATCCCTATTCTCACAGTTGAAAACATGAAACTCAGGTTTTTCTTTACTTTTCAAACAAAGTATTAACAGGGCATCAGTTTTCATCCCTATGATACACACTCAATAAAAATAACATGTATAATAATACAAAATTGATAAAAGATACAATTATTATATATAATTGGTATTTTTATTTAATTGTGCTGCAGTGGTGTCTCTGATGAGGGCTCTGTTAACAAACAAGTGCAGCATTAAGGAATAACAAAAAAGTCCCAATTCCATCTATTACACACTGAAGCAGAGCAATTTTTTGAATGATTTTAGAAAAAACCCCAGTCCAGTACATGTTTTTATTCTGACTTTTCAGTTCATTTCTATTTGCCCATCATGTGTTTCTTAGTATTTAGCTTAGGTTTCAACAGGATTATGTAACATTTAGGTGCAAATATACAGAAAAGCAGCCCAAAACTGGAGGCCAGAATAGCAAATATTTCTACAGCTACAGTAAACTTCCCAGGAGAGCTGACATAAGCTGGAATAAAGGTGATCCAGACAGCACAGAATATAAGCATGCTGAAGGTGATGAACTTGGCCTCATTGAAGTTATCAGGCAACGTTCGTGCAAAAAAAGCCAGCATAAAGCACAATAGAGCTAGAAGTCCTATATACCCCAACACAGCCCAAAAGCCTACAACAGAACCCAAGTGACACTCGAGAATGATCTTTTCCTTATAGTGTAACATATTCTTGTATGGGAATGGAGGAGAGACAGTTAACCAAAGAACACAGATCAGGACCTGTATGAGAGTAAAAACCAGAACACTGAGTCTCTGTTGAGTAGGGCCAAACCATTTCATGACATTACTTCCTGGGAATGTAGCCCTGAAGGCCATCAACACCACTAGAGTTTTCCCCAGAACACAAGAGATGCAGAGGACAAAGGTGATCCCAAACGCTGTGTGGCGCAGCATACAGGACCACTCAGAGGGCCGGCCGATGAAAGTAAGAGAACACAGAAAACACAGAGTCAAGGAGAAAAGCAACAGGAAGCTCAGCTCAGAGTTGTTGGCCCTAACAATCGGGGTGTTCTTCTTTATCAAGAAGAGAACAGCCACAAGCACTGTTAGAAACATACCGCACAAGGAGAAAAACACAAGTACAATCCCCATGACCTCATCAAAGGCCAGGAACTCAACAGACTTTAATATGCATTTGTCTCTGCTGGGATTTGACCAGTACTCTTCAGGGCAGCTCATACAGTCAATTGAATCTGAAAGGAAGCCATGATTACTTAGCGAATACAAGTCATTATGTCACTTAAAATAGACCAAGCACTGAATCCTAAAAAAGTGGAATAGAAAACACAGAGCATAGTTTGTGTATTCCACGCGTACGTTGATCGTTGATCTTGGCGTACCTGTGGTGTTGCTGATCTCACCCTCTGCACACGGTACACAGTCATAACAGCAGACAGGCTTCCATTTCTGCGCGGCCTTACGAGTGCCTGGGGGACAGCTCTCACTGCACACCGACACAGGCATCTTCTGTGTAAAGCAATTGTACGTGTTTTATTCAAAATCTTATACACCGCTAAATGTTTACAGCTTCAATATTTAGCCACACGGTAAGCATATAATATATTATAATAGATCTTTATTGTTCATCCAGGAAAAAACACTTTCTTTGGCACCAACGCATGTTGACGTCTCAAGCACACTATACATCCTCACACATTAAAACGGTTAGTTCCTCAGAAAACACAAACAGATATAATTTAGTTTCATAAATAAAATAAAAAATTATTAGACAAACAATCTCATTCATTTCAAACATTAGCCTGGACAGACATTGTTTCTTTTGGTTAGTAACAATGTTTTATCTGGGAGTAACTGGGAATATTAACTTTACCTGTTGAAGGCCCCCGGGCCACACAATGTCTTCGTTTGTCAGGATGAACTGTTGTCCAGCGGGTAGTGAGGCATCATAATAACCAACTGGCTTAAACCGGATGTCTCCATCTGGTCCAAGCTGCCAGTTCACCACTTCATATCTAGCGGCGGCAGAACCTGTGCTGTCGAACCACACCTGGTCCCCAGTGTTAATTGTGAAATTCACCTGCTTTAGGGCCTCCAATACCTAGAACAAGAGAAGCACAATTGGTAATAGGTTTTTGAATGGCTGATGTTGTAAAACTGCGCTTTTCTTGCTGTTACCTCCCAAGGGTCTATTTTCACATTCTGATTGCATCCCCTTCCGCCTGAGCAATTCAGCAAGCTGTGCAGAGAGTGGGCCACGGCGTATACGGCTTTGTAGACATTACCAGAGTATCGCAGCTCTGCCACATCTGCGTTAAAACCTTTCAGCTCCATCAGATCTTGATTCCATCTGCAAGGCCCGCTCAGTGTCATATTGTCCTGGTAACTCTCAGTGCAACCAAGCACTGTGTCCCAGAAGTCCTTCAGCACATACTCGGAGAAGCCACTGATGTTGGCCTTTTGTACAGCAAATCCAAGCGACCCCCCCAGCACACTGAAACTGGTAGGGGTGACGAGGCTCTCTGCAGTGATCCAGGCCTCCACTCCAATGAACTGCAAGCCGGTGACGTTCTGCAGGCTGAGCAGTGCCAGGAGGTTGTTCATCTCCACGTGGGCCAGGAAACCTACGATCACCCTGGCCGTGCCAGTCCGGATTAAATCCACTACCTTTGACAGCTTCTCTGGCTCTGTCCGGCTGAACTTCTCAGAGTACTCGACGCATACCCCCTCCTCCATGGCTGCGGCTAGAAAGATGGCCATGCCGTTGTTGCCGTAGTCACTGTCACTATTGATGGCCCCGACCCAGCTCCAGCCAAAGTGCTTGACCAGCTGTGCCAGGGCTCTGCTCTGATAGAGGTCACTGGCGATGGTTCTGAAAAAAGAAGGGTACTCCTTCCTGCTACTCAGGCACTCACATGTGGCTGAGTGGCTGATCTAAAAAAGACAGAGAAAAAGTGAGAGGGACTATAAAGATATATGTTAACATGTGAGTGCTCTCATACATTTATTATAGTAATTTAATTATTATAATTTTTTATTGAGAGGGGAGGAATGAACAAACTGGAAGCTTGGGGGTCATTGGGTGGCCAAGAATGAAGAGCCATATTGGAAATGTATTAACAACAATTAAAATCCAGACTCAACAATCATCAATATAAGATGATTAGTGACCAAAAAAAGTTAAGACAGTCTTTTATTTTTCCGCTGAATAGAGCCCACTTTACACAGGGAAGTGAATGCACTCTGGTGTCGGGATTTTGAGAAAGAAAGAGAGAAAGAGAGAGAGAAGTGAAGAGCAAAGAGACAAAGCTGCAACAAAAATGAATGCAACAAAAATTAATGATTCATGCACATGCTTTAACAGTGTGAATATCTTCTCTTATAGAGCCTCTTACCACAGGTATTTTAAATGGACCTGTGGTGCGTGATAATACTATAGTAGAGGAGGACTCCGACTCTCCAATGATGGCGTGGACTGCTGATTGGCCAAAGCAGGTCTTTCCCACCGTCCTCTCCTGGCCATTCATCAGGGCCATGGCCGCTCGCATAGAGGACAGGGTTGAGCCACAGTTGTCATATATGTGATATCCAATAGATATGTTTGGAAGCAGAGTTTCAGCCCTGTTGATCTCCTCGATGGCAAATATCATGGTTTGAGCGAATCGGAATTCTCTGAGGTTAACGCTAGATGAAAAATATTTACACAACACAAAGTAATTCCTCTGTAATTCTGGAGAGAATCCAATTAGTTGTTCAAACTGTAGAAATGTGTGTACATCTGCCAAGGTGTTATAAATGTCAAAGAAAATTTGGTAAAAATAGCAAACTAGACTAGACTGCAGCCAGGAATGGTAGCTTACCTAGAGCAGGTGAGAGGATGGGGTGTGTCTGTGAATGAGAGCGGGGGCTCTGTGATTTGGCTGTGGATGGAAAATGCTCCTCCGATAGTCACGTCTCCTTCCTTGGACAACAGAGGGAACTCTGGGTACCCCAGCATCTGACAGAGAGCCTCATCTCCGTCTGCTCTAAAGACTTCTAACACCCCCATCAACACCAAATACAGCAGGGCCATCACAGGCACTCACACCCTCTTTATTAGGCTTTGTTTTATATAAATAAAGACAGGACTGCAGCTAGCCAATAAGAGAATGGCGTGTTTCGGATGGTCTCTATGGAACCCTGTGAAAATTGTTGCCACTGTTGGAATTGTTTATCACAGCTTGTGCAGCATAAACCCTTAAAGGTCCAATGCCTTCTTCGGACTTCAAAATCTGCCAGGCACTATCTTGACCTTTTTACCTCGAAGGAGGTCATCCTTTATAGTAGAATGATGTCCTTTCTCTTGTGGATTCTCGAAACCCTTAACTAGAAGAAGGATGAATAAATAACATTGTTTGAGAAGACTCTATGAGTATATTGGTGAAACTGTGTGAAGAGAATATAAAAAAGTATGTTGACATGTATTTGTTTTTATTAAGATACACATCGAACACTCCAACAAGTAGGCTGTTTTATTTAATATTTGGACATCCCCTGGGGTTAAGAAAAACTATAAATTGTTTATTGAATGAAAATATAAAATAATAAACCGAACATTTGCATTTTTTCTTTCAAAAAGTGTAAGATATCAAAAAAAAATGTCAATTTTGGGTCCCTGTATCAGTGTGATGGAACACTTTATACAAAAATATAATATCAGATTTGATCTGGTCAGATTTGATTTACCTCAAAAAAAAATATGAATGTTTTTTAATGAAATCATGAAATACAGTGATTTTGTAGTCGAGATTTGGGAGGCATCTACTTTACATATATACACAAACGACATGTGCTGCACATGTGCTGTGGACTCAGCAGACTGTCCCTTAAAAATTGGAAAAAACGTAGGCTTCTATGTTTAAGCAGTCAATGAAACAGTTATAAATTGAAATGTAACGGGTTCGCAATTCAACCCAATTTTGCGTTGATGACCCTTTAACACAAGAAGCGCCAAGCCATTGCACCCAAAGGTGCCGTTTGGGCAAAATTTGCCCATGAGTCTACAGACAGGGATGTATTTACTGACACGTAATGGTCACTAGATGGCGCTTCCGATGTCCGAGTTACATTCTAAATTTCTCAATAAATCGAACTGCTCACAAAACCCGAATACCACAAAATAAAACAAGTGACATTTAAAAGAGCAAAGTAAGAACATAATTCTAAACTTCATTCATGTATATTTTCAATTAGGTAAATACCAATCATTCCGAAATGGCTATTTTAAAAGCTGTGGCGCAGTGGTTAGGGTGTACTACCCAGGCTTCAAGGTTCGATTCCTTCTGTCTGTTACAACTTAAAACAATTTCCAATTGTTCCCAATTTTTGGAGTAACCCAAATTGCTGCTTGCAGCTGTATGTGTTATTATTGTATTGTACACTAAAAACTAGTGGAGAAGATAACGCATTATAAAATCTATATAATGCGTTTTACGTAATAGCTTAACCTTCACTTTCAATCATCTCCCTACTACACAATAGGCAGGACAAGGAGGAGCTATTAAAATTACAATGTTTGAATTATTTGTGTAAACTCACCTGATATGAAAATGAGCAATCGAATGGGTGTGTGTAATTTGTGGATCCTCTAATAGGTTAGTCTTAGGGAATTGCATTGTGCTCAGGGTTTTTTTGTTTCTTTGCTTGAGCTAGTAAAGAATGCACCCACCCCCCACCTAAAGACTGCATCACGAATCAATAGATTTGGTCTCAAGTCAAATCGCTAACATGTCTGGCAGAGCTCACAAGTTTGGTTCCCTGAATATTGAACGCTGACTTTACATCTCCTTTTCGCAAATGCATAACAATATTGTCCGCTAACCGCTGACCAGCCGGCCTATATTCATCTTTCCATAAATAGGGTTGTGCGTTCAACATATATTTTGTTTGCGGCTACCCAGAATGTAATGCCAAATTAATTTACAGTTATGTTCTCACTGCACTGGAAACAAACATAAAAACAGGGAACAAAAATTGATGAGAATACCAGGCATACTATAACATATTTGGCAACTGAACTGGCAATGTCAAGGAGATAGATTTGGTCTTATGTCAAGTCGCTAACACGTCTGGCAGAGCTCACAAGTTTTGGTCCCTGAACATTGAATGCTGACTTTACATCATCTCCTTTTTCGCAGTCGCATAACAATATTGTCCGCTACTTTCATTTCTCCATAAATTGTATTGTGCATTCAACATGTATTTTGTTGGCGACTATTCAGAATTTAATGCCAAATGTGTACAGTTTATTGGCCATGTATTGTGTAAAGCGACACTGCGCATTGTTCATCTACTACAGTTATGTTCTCACTGCACTGTATTTCACAAACTTATGGAATACCTCCGATATCATCGCAAATGTATTATTCACAAGACGGGCAGTCCTTGTGGTCCTGTCATCAAAGTGCGGATATCTCAGATTTTTTTATTTTTATTTTGGTCGACCAATAATCATAGAGTTTCATGCTTTCACTGCCAGTAACACCTCTCAAATAAAAAGACCAACGAATGCTATTACGTTCGGCATATGTCAATTTTAACTTTCTGCATAATTTCGCTCAGCTCACACTTCCATGTATTTTCGCACGTTTGTCCAGAAGTCTGTGTCAATCAAACACTTTAGACTACTCAGTGGACTTTTAATATTCTCATATATAATATGATTAGGATTATTCTGTCAGGAGTAATCTTATTTTAATTGTACATTTTATTATTAGGGTTACTACGTCATGTATATTTTAAATTAGAAAAATACCAAACATTTCGAAATAGTCAAATTATTAACTTTGCTGGTGGGGCAGTGGTTAGAGTGTACCGATTGTAAACTCAGAGTTCATGGTTCAACTAACTCGAATGCGCTTTTACGCTACCGCATTTTGCGTATGCGTGCGGTACCCATGTCTGCAATTTTCAATTTCTCCCCAGTTTTTTGGACTAACCCAAATTGCTGCCTGCAGTATTATTATTATTGAATTCATTTGAAGGTCAAATAAAATAAACAGTTGTTTTCTACTTACATACACCTACAAGACTACTTCAATATGTATGGCACTGAATCATAACACAAATAAGACATTCCGGACCTTTGCTTGAAGTAATTTGGTCAAGCTTGACCTTTCTACATTTTAATTGAATACCACTAATCTGTATATTTATACACTTTAAAGATTTTTTTACTTCTAAATAACAGAAGACTCGTATACAGGAGCCTTTGCGACATCTGCTGATAGAAAAAAGAATTGCAACCATGGAATGCAGGAATAAAAATGGCCAAACGTGCAATTTAACATTGTCCAAGAATTAAATAGCCCTAAATCAGCTTTTCTCTGTGTGTTTTTGACAATTAAAAAATACTGGGTGATAAAACACACATATTTAGGAAAAGTAAAAAAAGCAGGGTCCTGGAATTTGATCGAAAGCGAAGATATCATTTTTTTTCTCTTCACTGGGTAAAATTTGCCCGCTCTGGTGCTTGTAGTGTTAATTGGAACATATTATATTGGTCTTCTCAGCATAGAAAGGAAATTGGGCAAGATACTTTTATATCAGTACAAGATTATGGTGATATATATTTATGATTCAGCATCATTCTGCAGTGGCTGTTCAACCATAACAGGCTGATTCTTTTCTGAACGGTTGATATTGGGATTTGGCTGTTACTTGACCTTTGTGAGGCATTTATTTGGACTGAAATCCAAGGTGCCATTACATGTCAAGGAAACAAAAATCCTCAAATAATATTCTAACTATTTTAAACTAAAGAAACGCCCTTCAATGATTAGGTGTGTCAAAACTTTTGATGGGTATTTTATATATTTTGTGGATATATCTCTGGAGGGTGAACTCAGTACAAAAATATTGGTATTCATCGTTAACAGAGTAAAGTGTGGATTTCACGAGGAAGGGAGCAAATCCGGCCAATTTAAAACCAGATCGGAAAGACTAATGATGAGTGATAAGTTTATATAGCAAGTTAACAATGGAATAATGACTCTAGAGATGGTCAAAGAAGGCAGGAGATGTGGTTGTGTCAGAACAATTGGTTGATTAATACCTGCAAAATAAGCCAGAATGTATATGTTGTTTGCTTGAAAGAAGAAACAAATATATAGAAAGAACATTACTGGCTTACGTTTCTTATTCCCATGTACATTGCCATTGCTAGCCGCATGCCTGCTTAATTGAGAAAAAGCAGAACATTGCACCTTGTGGTAGGTTTTCAAGGCATATCAATATCTTGTAATTTACATTGTGTTCAAATTATTATTCGCTATCATAGCTACATACATAATCAACATAATAACTACTGCATATTATTTGTATATATAGCATATATAAGTTGGGACGCTGCATAAAAGGCCAATAAAACAGAATGCAATGATGTGCAAATCATTAATCTCAACTATTCGTAAATAGTACAAAGACATCATATCAAAACAGTAAAAAAAAAAACACATGCTCATTTTAAATTTGTTGCTAGCATTACTTAAAAAAGAGTTGAGACAGGTGTATGTTTACCATGGTATTGCATTACCTCAGACCCCCAAAAAACTGGAGGTTCTTCTGGGCTGGTTGCTGGGTCTGCCTGTGGGTGCACCGACACGTAGACCACGAAAGTACCCCTCATCGTTGACAAGCTCTTTAATGTTGAGGAGTTCTGCTCTTGGTCCTGGAGTGGTGGTTCATTTTGTCACAGTTCCTTTTAGACAGGACACAAGGCACAGAGGATGAAGAAGTTATACTTTTTATTGTTCTTCATTTAAAACTCAAAAAAGACAAAAACATCAAAAGGAGAGGCAAACTGGAACGAAGGCATGAGACAAATGGCACAAATGAACCACATACTAAAGAACAGAAAGGCAACTTAAATAGAATGCCCATTTTGAGGCAACAATTTACAAACAAAAACAGCAATGCAGAGATTATGCAGGGGTTATCCTCGGGCACATGGAGATGCCCAGAAGCTTGGGGCAGTAATTCTGGATCTTGTTTATACAGTCAAGAAAAGAAATGTGCAGACCCCATGAACTATTTTGTTATTTTTTAGGAATTATGGACATATCAATGGTTGATATTCTTTCTATCTATAGATAAAGGTGATGTTATTGAACCAAAAGCAATGACATGTTAACTGCCACGTTGCCATCTAGGGACAGGCCCTCCTCTGGTCGCGTAGCCCATGAGCTTGGGCCCAGAAAATGTGGCAGTCATTCTGGATCTTGTTTATACAGTCAAGAAAAGAAATGTGCAGACCCCATTAACTATTTTGTTATTTTTTAAGAATTATGGACATATCAATGGTTGATATTCTTTCTATCTATAGATAAAGGTGATGTTATTGAACCAAAAGCAATGACATGTTAACTGCCACGTTGCCATCTAGGGACAGGCCCTCCTCTGGTCGCGTAGCGACCCGGCGTTCGATGTCGCCGGCCTTTTAGTCACCATTGTGTGTGTTTTGTCCTGTTTGTGTCCTGCGAATGCATCCCTCCCTGATCCTTAACAGGTATTACCTGTTGACTAGGTATATAAGCCCGTGTGTGTCTAGTCTCTGTGTCCGTGATTGTTACATGTTTTATGTGAATACCCAGACAGCATTGCCCAGCACTGGCATGCCATCCTATTTGTCTGTGGGTTTGGATTATTGTTACGTGCTCCGTGCACGCTTTTGTCTACCTCGCGTAGTGTACGCGAAGGCGAAACCAAAACAAGGTACAAATAAAGTCAAACCTTTACTCACTTCTCTGCGCCTTGGTCCTCCTTACTACATGTCACATTAACCATCATTTATTTAACAAAAGATTTACAACAAAGCCATTTCCTACAGAGACACCCTATGCCCTAATAGCTGGTATTGCCCCCATTGGCTGAAATAACCTCAATAAGACGTTTCCTAGAACTATCTACCAGTCTCTAATATTGACTGGGAGAAAATGTGTCCCACTCCTCCATACTGAATTTTTTTCAGTTGTGTGATGCTTGAGTGTTCCTGAGTGTTTCCACTACAGAATTGTGTTTTAAATGCAGTGCCACCTGAGGGCCTGAAAATCACGGCCATCTGATATTGGTTTTTGGCCTTGTCCTTTGCCAACTTTGCCCGCACAGTTGTTCACAGAGTTTCACCCTTGCCCATCTTCATTTTTGGCAGACATCCTCTCTGGAGTAATATTTTACTGCCCAGTGATATTACTGATCTGTTGACATTTGACCTCACTAGTTGTTCGATTTTCCACCAGATTTACATTTTACGCAGCATCCAAATTTCTTTGGAAACAGGGTTATGCAGTTGTTCCACATGACTACATTGTGTGGATGTGTGTGTATGCCTGCCTCGTTGTGTTTTTGCATATATGGTGCACAGTGTGTAGACGTTTTTGTGTAAGTCTGTGAGTCACTGCATCAGTTACTGCATAATGTGTGTGTGCATCTAGCAGATACTTTATTGGTGTACTGCTGTGTAATTTATTACAGAAGGCAATAAATGTACTTCCATTATTTAATATAATCTCATCAGTTAATTTCTCAGTTAAAGCCTTTTGCACAATAGAGGCCCATTATCCAATTATACGTAAAGTGTATTAACACCATACTTTTGACAGTCACAGAAAACACACAATGAATTCAATAAGCCTGATTTAGCATGGCAATGATGCGTGCTGTTTTCAAATGTGTTATTATTGTTCTCCCCTGCCTTGAGGCTTTGTAATGATCTTCTGTTATGGCTTGAAGGCCGGATTTAATTATATCCTGGGCTGTTTGTGTTTTGTGTTTGTGGTTGACGACTGTCAGATTGCATTACAGATGAGTGCTCCTCCACGGGCTGTCCCGGGAGTTCAAGTGGAAGCCCAGGAGCACGTCTGCTGAAGTGGAGGAGCCTGGGGCATGGAGCCTCCCCCCGGCACACCATACTCCACATGTTAACCCACCGCCCCGCTGGCAGGCCCTGCGACAAGCTTGTTGACTGACTGGCATAACTCCCACCTGACTTCCCTGTTCCTGACTCACCCCTCCCCTAACTTTTTCAGGCCTGAAAATGTTCATTATATACATTGTAAAAAATATACACTGCTCCAAAAATGTTGGGGAACATGTAATCATCACAGTATAACACCAAGTCAGTTAAGGAAATCAATCTGTCCAGTTACGAATCATACGTGATTGTAAATCAATGTCACTGGTTTTGCTGCAAATTCAATTGACCACCGATGCACAGGAGAGGCAACAGCAAGTCAACCCCCAAAAAGGGAATGGTTTTGCAGATGGTGGCTGCAGACAATTGCTCTCTTTCCTTATCCTTCCTGACAGATTCTTCCTGGTATTCTCTAGTGGTCCTCTCAAGGTCAGAATTGACAGGTTCAGCATTGGTGCCCCGTTCTCTTTACAGATGATCCTCTCAAGGCTAGAATTGACAGGTTCAGCATTGGTGCCCCGTTCTCTTTACAGATGAGAGCAGGCTTCACACCGAGCACATGTAGCAGATGTGAAAGAGTCTGGAGACATTGTGGTAAACGTTTTGCTGCCTGCGACATCATCCAGCATGTCCAGTTTGGTGGTGGGTCAGTGATGGTCTGGGGAAGCTTGTAATTGCTTATCCTTGCTAGCCAACAGTCCCCTGACGGCTGTTAAGTACTGTGATGAAATCCTCAGACCCCTCGTCAAACATTACGCTTGTGCACAGTAAGATCCATGAATGTATCATTTTAAAATTCATGGAACGTTTTGCATTTGCAAATATTTCATCCAGTTGCAAATATTTCGTCCAATCTGGTGTCTGAAGACATTATTGGCACTTTTTTATACTGTTTTATAATTCCATGGAAGGATTTGTCTCTTACCCGTTTATTTCAGATCTTAGCAAAACAAATTCCCATGGCACCCGCCATGTTATCTTTTGCAAATCCAAAAAGGCCTTTTACTAAGACATGTTGTTTTCATCAAAAACTAATCTGGGTTCACAGTTCAGGTTAGGCAGGACACGAGGTGCAGAGCGAGTGAAGGGAATTATCCTTTAATTCTTTCTTTTCAAACTGACAAAAACAAAAGGAGAGGCAAACCACAAACTGAGTCAAACTACGAAATCAGGCAAACTAAAGATCCCCAGCCCGGACCTAGCACCTGTATTTCCACACTTTGCACTTAAATGGGCAATATTTATAAATGCACAATATCTGTGTTGTACTACTAGTATGAAAACACGCACAAATAAAGAAACAAACAAAGATATTTGCAGTTAATGTTTTAAGTAAATGTGTCAAACCGAAATGTTCTACAAGATTATCATGATAAACTTTCATATTCCTCACTTAAACTTTATCAGTTTGTATTGACTTGTAATCTATTTTCCCTCATGTGCATTGACCTATGTGCATTCCTGCTTGGATTATCAGTGTGGATAAGATGGTAGATACCACGACCCACAACTCTCCTGAATACTTTGGATGCAACATCAGCTTTTTCTTTTCAAATGTAATCACATTATATGCAGCTAAGATATCATTGGCAATTCATGAAATGTTTACTTATTACAGATCCCAGTCGACTGTTTTATTTAAATCACATTTCCCTTTTTCTTTTGCTTTCATTTGTCTATATTTGTTTACCTTGGTTTTATTGCTTATGCCACTCAAAATGCAACCCCTGCATTAAATGTGTTCTATAAACCTCTTATTTGAAAATTATGAAATGGATGTCCATATGTTAATGATTAATTAATTTGGAATCAGTACCCTGTTATTCAATTCCATTGAGACATATGTTGAGATGTAATTCAAAATAAACCAAATGTGTCAGAGATTTAAAGTATGTAAACATTCTGAAAGGGGTTTATATGACATCTCAAGTTATGTAAAATGTTCACCATTTCGAGCACACTATACCAAGTCATCATTCAGTTTCCCACTTAGTGAATGTCTAGATAGTGATTGTTAATTCTTCATGCCAGAAATAATGTTAACTATTTTCTCAGTGAAATGGAAAAGCAATAAGGTACATATCGTGGACTTTACTGCCCTCTACTGACAGCCTTTTAAAAAAGCAGCCACTGTAGATTATTTTTAGTTATTGAAAACATGCAGAGACAATTCTCTCATATTACTGAATAACAAATAGTACATGGCCATATTTGTCATTTTAACACACTGAAAACAAAAAAGTGGTTATTATAAGGTCACATTTATTTTTTGCATAATATGTGTTTTTTAATTATACTTTTGAAATTGAAAAGTTTATTTTAGCAAAACATTAAGAGAAATCAGATTTTCCATGGATGTTTTTGGGCCACACAATCCAGGTTTGGAGGTTTAGTGTTCAAATACAGTAGCCTTGTAATAGTAGTAGTATAGTAGCCTTCACTATCGAACTGCTTGTGGAGGCTTGGGCGACTGTGAGCTCAATCAAGGTCAAAGTCAGAGATTTCCTTTTTATCTGGCACAAAATAGATTAACATTGACTTTTCTGGAAATTGTTGCAGTAAAATAGTGTCAACAAATAGGTCAGAATGTGGGCTAAAATGTAAATAACAATAACTATAAGAGACAAAAACTATTAATGTGTAAAACATTTCTGGAATGTTTAAATTCTGCTTATGAAAAATTGGCCACCACTTTACATGTTGTATTTATATTTTGGTTCAGTGTAATAGAATTATCTACCGAATCAAAAGAGGTAATCCATGAGTAATTATTCCAAGGGTATATAAATATAAGGTGACATTATTTATGCCAATTGTTAATTAATCCATTGATGTTTACTTAAATGTGAATACAAATGAACATTAATTTCGGAAAATAATTGTTTACGTCCTTTGACTAAATGCATTTATTAACATTCATACTTACATTTAAAACTGATTTAGTTAATATTAAGCAAGATAATAATACATGTATATTATCTTAATAAATTAATATTTATATTATTATAATATAATTAATTTATATTTAAACGTCTTGTTAGTTCATGTTAATTAGGACATTAACCAATGCCTATTAATGAATCCTTATTGCAAGTGCAAGTGTTACCAAAGTTCTAATAATTAAAACATACCGACAACACATACATCTGGAGAGAAGTTCAACCCATTGATTTTATCCACATTTTGTTACATTATTAAATGGATTAAATTGATTTTTACAATCAATCTAGGCACAATATTGCATTAAGACAATGCAAAAACAGGTATAATGTATTTATATTTACATGAGTATTCTGACCTCTTCACTCATTACTTTGGGGAAAGGGATCCAAAATATGTTGTTAATTGACAAGGTTAATTGATAGCAAAGTGTGACAAGAAGGGCAAAGAAAACCTTTCGCTTCACAAAAAAAACATGCAAAAGTAGATTTGGATTTGCTGAACATGCAAGTACACATGAATATCGGTAAATTATCCTATGTTTAAGTCAGATTCACAGCACCTGATGATTCTGAAATGGTTAATACAGTTAAGCTGGTTTGGAAAGTCCTGTCATAAACTTTTCTGACTGTCATGGACAGGAGGTTGTGGGAGAATAGAACATTCCTGTAGTTGAATTTTAACTCCAATTCAAACTTCAACATTCCTTAAAGTCCTTGCTTAGAGAATGTCTCAAGACATAAAAGGGAAAGCATAGAACAACCATGTCTCTTTCACTAACAATTGTCGAAGATCAAACTCTTTTTCAGATACACCAGTATATGATATATAAGTATAATATATATTAATTTTTTTATTTGGGAGCATGCTTTATGGAGGGAAGGTGAGGGCTGGAGTGGTTTGTGTGAGAGGAGAGTCATGCCAACACTATTCTTTTGTAGCTCAGCCAGCATACGTACATGTCATGATAAGGGATCTGTTTGTATACTGTATGTGTCCTATTATGCCACTAGGATATTTTATGGGGTAGTAGTTAGGCCTTGTGCATGGATCTTTGGAATACTACAGCAAATTCGCTAGCCAGGCCGCTTTGTTCAAAACTGGTTGAATTTATTAAATTAGAAGAATCCAAACAAAACACTCTGTTTGTTTAGGTACACGCTCAATCAAAACATTACTTGCTGCCCTCATTGTTAAGGTACAGGCTCAATCAAACCACTACTTGCTGCCCTTATTGTTCAAGTACAGGGCTCCATCAAAACACTACTTGCCTCCCTTATTGTTCAGGTACAGGGCTCAATCAAAACACTACTCGCAGCTCTTATTGTTTAGGTACAGAGTCAATCACAACACTATTCGCTGCTCTCATTGCTCAGATACAGGGTCAATCAAATCAATCCTCGCTGCCCTGTTTGTTCAGGTACAGTGCTCATTGTAAACACTCCTCGCTGCCCTCTTCCTTGAGGTACAGGGGTTGTCATTGTCCTATTAATGAGAGAGGGTTCCTCGCTGGTCTCCCTGTCTGCATACTTCAGCCTTTTGGTTCTCTCTCACCGCGCCTGTCAGCAGCTGTCTTAAATAGGGTGTCACTCAACTGATCTGGCCTTATTACGCACAGCTGAGACAACACCCTGATGTCTCCCAGAGGCAAGCCAGCATCTTGTGATATACCGGCCATCAATCACTTTCCCCCTCTGATGTCCTCTGGTGGTGGTTAATGAATTGCATGGCCAGCATTTAAAACAGAGAATGGGCAGAGGAATGGCGACAGTAAAAAGCTTGCTGAATAATCGTGATTTCTTTTAGTGCATTGCATATGCAATTGAATCCAATACCCTAATTTCATTGTGGATGCCAGTTTTCTTTGATTATTGCCCACATCTGATTTCCCACGTCACTGACCCTATTTGAGTTCCAGCTTCCCGAATATTTCTTATTGGTCTTTTGACACGCCTACTCATTCAAGGGTTATTGTTCAGTTTTTCTATTTTCCAAATTGCAGATTAATAGTAAAAAAAACATGAAAACTATAAAATAACACATATGGAATTGAATTGTAGCAACCACAAATCTGTTAAACATAGCAAAATATATGTCATATTGTTGACTCTTTACAATTGGCAAGCATTGCTTTGTATACGCTTTGCATCCTCTCAACCACTTTTGAATTTCAATTAACAAATTTGTCTTGTTAGATGTTCTTTCCTTCTCATTGCATTTAAGCCAATAAGTTGTATCAAGTGCAGATGTAAAAACTATTAAGTCCTATGATGAAACTGGCTTCCCGCCACAGTGAAGAAAGACCCAGAGTTACCTCTGTTGCTGAGGATGAGGTGATTTGAGTAACCAACCTCAAAAATGTCTAATTAAATGCACTTTACATTGCTGTAAATGTAAATGATTTACGAAGTTCTTTACCAAGTTCAAGTAACGGACAAATGTTAACATCAACTGTTTAGAAGAGACTACCTGAATTAGGCCATCATGGTTTAAATGCTGCAAAGAAATCAATACTGATGATCACCAACAAGAACAGACTTCCTAGCTCCAGAAGTGTGATGGTGTGGGGTGGTTTGCTGGTGGCATATGCATTCAGCATGGCTATTACAGCATTCTGTAGCTAAATTTCATCTCATCTGGTTTGTGATTAGTGGGACTATAATTTGTTTTTCAACCGGAAAATGTCCCAAAACCAACTTTCAAGATGTGGAAGGGTTATTCGACAAAAAGGGACAGTGATGGAGTGCTGCGTTAGATGACCTGGCTTGTTAAAGCTGTGGCAGGTGGTTTGCAGGTACTGTTTAATGAAGGCCTTATTGGGATTTAAAATCCAGCTGTCACTCTCTTGATCTTTTGACCTCTCAGGAGGACGTCATTTAGAGTAGAATGTCCTTTATATTGTTGTTTCTCAAAAACATTAACTAGAAGAAGAATGAATAACATTGTTTGAGAAGCTTCCATGAGTATATTTGTGAAATTGTGTAAATAAATATAAAAACGTATGTTGACATGTAGTTAGATTTGATTCTTTTGTAGGTTTTTTGATGAAATCTTGAAATACTGTGTTTTTGTGGTCAAGATTTGGAAGGCTTCTACTTTACAGAAATACACAAACCCCTAAAACGTGGCAAGTCTGGTCAAAACCGTAGGCCTCTATCTTTAACCAGTCCGGAGATATAAATAGAAATGTAACAGGTGTGCTTTTTGATGCAAAATGTAGTCAAGCGGTCTATAATCAGCACAACTGTTTTTATCAGTGCTAATACAATCACAATTAACCATTTTAAATTATAAACTTGGATTTGCAAACACAATGTGCCATTAGAACAGAAGTGATGGTTGTTGATAATGGGCCTCTGTACGTCTATATAGATATTCCATTGAAAATAAGCTATGTCCTGCTACAAAAGTAATTTACAACATTAACAATGTCTAAACTGCATTTCTGATCCATTTGATTTATTTTAAGAAATGGGCTCTTCTTTCGTAAAAAAGGAAATTTGTAGGTGACCCCAATGTGTTTAATGGTAGTGCATATAAAAAATGTCTCAAAAGAATATTGATGGTCACAGGCAACAACAAAGAACAGCATTGTGTTGAGTGTTTCTAAAAACATTTAAATAAATGAATAACAAGTCAAAGGTCCAAAACTACCTAATGTAAAGATATTCACCCATTATGATACATCGTAACCTGACAGTCTTACAAACAGTTATGTTTGAAAGATTATGAATAACCAGTAAAGGGGCAATCGAGATTTGCATTATTTTATTCTTGACCAAATTAATTATGGGTATTTATCCATTGATTCTTTAACAATTAAAACTTCCTCATGGCTTCAACTAACTGTTGTACCAAATAAGAACCTAAAATATCCGCTATATTTTCAAGCACTCTATGGTTCAAACACATGGTCCAGACGATTTCATAGATGGTCAAAGTTGATTTCATAGATGGTCAATAACAATATATTCTAGTGTAGATTTCTTTAGCTTGTTTTGGAAGAAACAGTATTGGTAGTTTGCTTTGTTATTGTTTAATTGTGTGTGACCACCTTAAGATTGAGATGGATAAAATATTAGTATATAGTAAATAATAATAATAGATTTATTGAATGATTATGTTAAGACGCTTCTAATACCAATGTTGAAATTAAATCTTCATATTATTTTCTAGTGTTGTTGCTATTGCTAACTTGTTTCTGTGATGCATACAGACCTTTGGAAGACCCATAGTTAATTAGTATTCTGAGCATTCAACGAAGAAACAGTAACCCATTTGTGTTCATCCTTCCAACTTGTTTCATCTCTTAATTACATCCCCCCCTCCCCCTGTCAGACCCAGAGACTAATTATGGTTCCACACCACACCTGGTGAACTGGTGCCTCATTGCCCCTGGCCCTGGTGTCATCACCTGGGTAGAAAACAACTACCAGCCTCTACATGCCCGACCTGCCCACTTTTCCTGTACTCTCTGGGCGTACTGTAAACTGGCAGGTCTGGGCCTGGTCACCTCAAAGTGTTCCTCCCTAAGTGACATGTTTAACAGGTTTGAATGTTTTTTTTCCCACACTTCGATACATCTGGCCTAATGCGGTTCATTAAAACAGTTCTCCGTGTAAGGAGAGGATATTGCAAAGGCACACGGGGGATTCTCTGGGGCTCTAAGTTCAAAAACAACAGTCTCTGACACTCTCCAGGGAAGCATCTCTGTAATTGTTTTTATCCTTTGACAGCCTGCTACAAGCTATGGGTATTCTAAACTATAACTGTTGCATCACAGGGAGAGAAAATATTATTGTTGCTGTCTCCACCCATTTGCTTTTTAATTAAACGGTGGGGAAGATTTTGTGAATGTTTTATATAATAGATCATACACAAATTAAGTTTGGGCCTGTTTGATAAACAAGAAAGTTTGTCTGAGAAGTTTTTTCTGTGACTTATACTACAACACAAGTGTATGACATACTTTACTGAAGTGACTGTACTCTGTCATTCTAATGGAGTATTCTCGCTCATAGACCCATGCTCTCAATTGACTCATTGTATTGTAATGATAAGTGTATTTTTCTTCTATGTAATAGGACAACATAACACTGTTTTTCTAATTCCCATGTACAATCTTTCAAGTGTCTTTTTTTTTACTGTTTATGTAAAAATGAGTGGGCAGAAAGCTAACAGGCCTTTTTATGCATTCAGTAAATTAAGAAACATAAACACACTGACCAGTGTTGCAGTATAATTCTCTACACAAATCTTGTAAATCCACTCAAAACATATTCTGGAAAGTATATTTATTTTCCTATCTCTTATTTAACAGTCCCTACAACAATTATTGTTTATTGTTTCGTACACAACAACATTTTTATTGAATATTATTATTGAATATAATGGTAACTGCCTGCGCGATAGGAGTTGGCAACAATTGCAATATATTGTGTGAAAGCATCGATGCAAGTGCAAAATAGTTCACTTGCATCCATGCTTTAACACAACATATTCCAATGCAAGTTATATTCCATGACAAGTGATATCCCCATATCACTATATAAAGTGTCCGATCTATAGGCTACATACCACGCAAACAATGAACCAACATACTGCATTCAACACTGACTTCCTCACTTGGAAATAATAATTCTCCCCTTGACTGGTGTTGTCTCAAGGTCTTATCCGACATTGTATGTTCCATTTGACATCTAGGAATGACTGAGCCCTTCGGGCTCTGACCTGTCATCCCTTGTCCTGCTGTTTTCTAATGCTATATACTGTGCCAGCCACAGCCTTTTCAGGGCCCTAATCAAAACACGATTTGTGGGCCAGCTCTCTTCTTGTGGTCTGGGGCTGACAATCAGTCTGGGGCCCACTGGCAGACAAGGGCCCTAAGTGGCCTTATGCCTAGGGCGGGGTCTGGCTACATAAATGTCTCACCCTCTCCTCACTCTCCCACAATTCCTGCCACTACTTCCTCACGTTAGACTTGAACATCTCTTTAGCTTCTGTTTACTTACTGCAAAGATATTCAGGGTTGTGCAAGAATCAAAATTCATGACCGTTCTTTCTGGTTACAACTCCTCCACTCATTGCAATGCAAGTCAAATACAGTGGAGGAAAAAAACATTTGATCCCCGGCTGATTTTGTATGTTTGCCCACAGACAAAACGTTTTAATGGTTGGTCTATACAAACAGAGAGTGACCATCCCGAAAAATGCATTGTAAGTAATTTATAAATTGATCTGCATTTTACTCAGTAAAGAAATAAGTATATGACCCCTTTGCAAAACATGACTTAGTACTTGGTGGCAAAACCCTTGTTGGCAATCAACGAGGTCAGACGTTTCTTGTAGTTGCCAACCTGTAAGGGTAGTGTTGTGAACAGAGCGTAAGGTAGATCCAATTGCGCGACTTGTGTGAACAACTCCCGAGAGGATTCCACTGTCTGTTCCTGCTGGTAACGAGGTGGTAGGCAGTGTACTCCTATCGATGAGCCGGCCTTATTTAAGTCCAGGGTATAGGTGGAGACCTATGTATATATATATATATATACGTACTGT